>CAKAKR010068245.1:13946-33442 GCA_916700685.1 Adelosebastes latens
TCCACCTGAAAATATCAGGTTATTGTAAGTTTTTGGTGTGTAAGTGTAAGTGGTCTACTGGGAGCAGTGCTGGTTGTGGAGTCTGACAGCTGCAGGAAGGAGGGACCTGCAATAGCTCTCCTTCACACACTTTGTGTGGAGCAGCCTGTCGCTGAAGAAGCTCTCCAGTGCTTAGATGGTGTCCTGCATGGGGTGGGAGTTATTCTCCATCATGGATGACAGCTTAGTCATCATCCTCCTCCTCTCTCCCATCACCTCCACTGTGTCGAGGGGGCATCCCAGGACAGAGCTGGCCTTCCTGATTACTCTGTCTAGTCTCTTCCTGTCCGCAGCCGAGATGCTGCTGCCCCAGCAGACCACTCCATAAAAAATGTCTGATGTCACCACAGTGTCATAGAAGGTCTTCAGGAGTGCGCCCTGCACTCCAAAAGACCTCAGTCTCCTGAGCAGGTAGAGTCTGCTCTGGCCTTTCCTGTAGAGTGCAGTTGAGTCATCAGTCCAGTCCAGTTTATTGTTAAGGTATGACCAAACCACCTGCATGCAAATCCTGGTTATGTGATCTCTTCCTGAAATTTGAAGAAAAAAATAATAATTTGGATTAAGAGGATCCTCAACTAAACTCCCATTTGCAACCCATAATCTAATTTTTAAAAGCCTGTCATCTGTCAGTTCTAATGGGACCTGGAGTTAATCTATTCATTTAGCCTATTTATCTTCTGTCCTCTTTTGTAGCTGATGATTGTGTGCTTACCTACCTTTTTGTATTACTTGATTTGTCTCTTATGTTGGATATTTCGTTACTTTTGACCTCCGAATGCTGTGCGTTGTTGACCAGGATCAGGGGTGGGAGGTGGGTGGGTTATAGGGGGAAGATGTTGGAGGGATGGATGAAGAGTATGCATACATTTTGGTTAATTGTACATCCATACAGAAATTACATTGAGTCTCTTAAGCGTATCAATCATAAAAAATATGTACATATAATTAATCTGCTTCATTCATTTAAACCTGCAGTAGGCAGAATATTTTTGGCATCATTGGGCAAAAATACCATAATAACATTTCAGCATATTGTACTTCAAGTGTTCTGAGAGAAAACTAGACTTCTGCACCTCCTCATGGCTCTGTTTTCAGGCTTTAAAAAATCAAACCCGTGATGGGAGACTTTGACCAATCACAGGTCGTTTCAGAGAGAGACCGCCTTCCTATTGGCTGTTCATTCAGTGTACTGTTTAGCTGTAAAATGAGAAAGTGTGCTCCGGCTGGTGGGCGGTGCTTGGTATTTCCTCAACTAATCTCAACATGGCTGCCGGGTCACAAACTTTCACATTTTACAGCTAAACAGTACACTACAAGATGTTTCTGAAAACATTTGAGGTGAGAAATAGGCATTACATTAACAGAATATTGATTCATATTTGATCAGCGTTGCCTAGTTTGACCGTTTGATCAGAGTTCGCGAGTGATTGACAGCTGCTCAGAGACGGCAGGCTCCAGCTCGGCTCTGATTGGTTGTTTTCCTCCGGTCTGTGAAATCTTGCAGATGTCATTAGGAGCACCAGAGGACACAGAGGCACATGTTTTTTTTCAGATTACCTGTCTCATGCGCTACTGTCAGGATATAGTGACCGTTTTATAAAAATAACTTTTTTAAATCATTTTTGCTCCAATTGTACCCACTGCTGCTTTAAGCTTATCAATAATAAGAAATACGTACATAAAATGAATGCTTCATTAATTTAAAGACATTTGAAAGTGAATGCTCTCTGCACTTGTAATTCTAATTCCAAGTAATTATATGTTAGTTTAAGTAGTATGTCTTTAAGTACTTTTAAAAAATACATGATAATAATGGATGTCTTGGTTCTGTGTGTGACTCATTGCTCAATAGATTCTATTGGTATCATCCAAACTGACCTGACCTTTATTACCTAGTAAAAACTTGAGCTTAAGCCCAAACTGACCTGACATTTATTACCTAGTAAAAACTTGAGCTTTAGCACTCAGATAAGGTGTGTTAAGATCTTAATAAAGGGCTTTTATGGCTGAGGCAGACGACAGCATTTATAATACCGCCTCTCTGACTGCTAGGTTAAAGCATTTTACTGTAAAATAAAACAATTTTAACAACCCTTGATGATACAAAAGTCTAGTTGGAGAACAGCCTAACCTCTAATAGCTTTGCATTAGTCTAATGTGGTATGAGGTAAACCACAGAGAAGGAATACAGGATCACACTGATGTGATATTACATTACGAGAGGAAGGTTGTGTAAATGTATATGCAAGCCAGACTCTGGTGAGGTATTTACATTTTAAAGGGTCAGTTTGTAAAAAATCTTCTTCACTTATCCCTGTGGTGTAAAGCTATGAAGATACTGACAGGAGACTCAGGAGCAAATGTCACAAATTTTAAATATTAATAGGACTTGAATCCATACTGGACGGCCACAAGATGCAGCTAAAGGTCAGATCATTTCCAGTAAGTGCACCTTGTGCTGATAATGTATTTGTCAGACTGCTTTTTCCAAGGTCAATATATCTTCAAGCTCACAATCAACAACGTCAATCAACTATATTTGAAATGGCACAAGCCCGTGCAAAGCCCCAGTTGACTCAAGTTTAGACTACGGCTTCCTGAAACTCAGTCACAGCTGTTTAGAAATGCTACATGGTTATTTTTAGCAAAGCTAGCAGCGGGGCTCCAGGGATGGCAGCCGGTCAACTGGTCCACCACATTGATCTGGACTAAAATATCTCAACAGCTGCTGGACGGATTGAGATGAAATTTTGTCCAGACATTCATGGTCTCCAGAGGATTAATCCTCATGTCCCCTGATTTTTCCTGTCGCACCACCAGCAGGTCAAAATCATGAAATCTCAAAATGTACTAGTGACACATTTTTTTGTATGTTTGCTTGGATTGCTATTAAATTGGTACAGACATTCATGTTCCACTCCGTATGAATTGTTATTACTGATCAACCTTTCATCTACCAAATCCATCAGGTCAAAATTTGAATTTGTCCAACACTATGGCTTATGAGCAAATACCTGCAAGACTAATGACATTACTATCAGCCTCAGCTGTGCTTAGCATGCTAACACTCTAAACTAAGACGTGTTAGCATTTAGCTCAGATCACCACTGTGCTTAAAGGAACGGTGTGTAACATATCGGGGGATCTATTAGCAGAAATGGAATATAATATTCACAACTATGTTTTCATTAGTGTATAATCACCTGAAACTAAGAATCGTTGTGTTTTCGTTAGTTTAGAATGAGCCCTTCATATCTACATAAGGAGCGTGTCCTCTTCATGGAGTCCACCATGTTGCTCTGCCATGTTTCTACAGTAGCCCAGAACGGACAAACCACTGTAAACACGACCACATTTGAAGGCAGCATATGGTAAGGATGGCCTCAGAGCGAGGCGAACGGCGTTACCATGGTTTTGCACTCGGCGGCTCCCGTTACCGCAGTCTTGGAAAGGGAGGAGTGAGCGGAGGAGTACTCAGTTGGTTGCAATCTGCAACCACACCACGAGATGCTGCCAAACCCTACACACTGTACCTTTAAGTACAGTCTCACAGAGCTGCTAGCTTGGCTCTTAGTCTTGTTTGACTATGGTGGGTGGGTGAAATGTTCATATTGGTTATGGATTTGGCTTTGAATGGGTTTAGTAAATTGATACACTTCAAACGACTAATGGAAATTTAATCTCCATTGTGTTTAAGATGTTAACATGAGGTGTGCCTATAGTGAACGTGTATGTATTACACACAAAATCAACCTTCTCACAGCTCTCAATATCACTAAATAAATCACTCATGCTGTCCACACAGTTCTACAGCAGGAGGTATTTATTTGTAGATATCCCATTCCTAACATACTGTAAACACAGCCTGACACATCCACTCCACCCCTGCAGTGTGTCCAGTTGCAGCTTTTGGGTGGAAAGATCATTCCTCCTGGACAGATAAATTCTCTCTGGCATCCTGTTTTTGTTTTCATTTTCCTCTCAGGTTTCTTGCAGACAGTCCAGTTCATTCCAGGGTTGTGTGGATATGTGTGTGGGCGAGAGAGAGAGAATGTGAGGAGGAAACACACACACAGACAGAAAGAAACAGAATAAACAAAAGACAGGGAGACACAGCGATAGAGAGCACAGAGGGCCCGTAAAGCAGCCCACTCTCTTCCTGCCATTGTTTCATCTCAGGGACCCACATGAGGCTCGGCTAGGCTACGCCTCCTGGACATCAGCTTGCTCCCCCTCCTGTTGGCCCACTCCTCCTCCTCCTGCTACTGCTGCTCTGCGTTTCCATGGAGACAGAGAATATGCCTGCAGATGATTGCATCCCCTGCTGAAAGGCATTCATGGAGGCAGTAATACAGAACGACCTGGAAGTCTGACTGTTGAAAGAGCAGCAACATGGAGACAATTCATGTGTGGTGTCAGCTGAGAAATGTTATAGAAATGCTTTTTTTCCCCCCCCTCATTACTTCGTGTGGTTTGCAACATCTGTGTGTTTCAATACCCATACTACCATACTATTTAGTATTCCAGTAAAGATTTAGTATGTCCTAATACATAGTATGGCTGGACCTGATTTGACTCTTATCAGGCCATTAAATAGGCGTTATCACTATAAGCACCATAGATGTGGGTAATTAGGGGCCTACTACACTTACCACATAGTAAAAGTGAAAGTGAAACTTAAAAGCAACACATTCTAACATGTAAAACTGAATGAAACGTCACGTTTTGAACACAAACAAAAAGGCTTTTTTAGGTTTAGGCAACAAAACTACAACTTCTTCAGGTTTAGGCAAAAAAACAACAACACTTTTTAAGTTAAATTTAGGGGAAAACTGTGTTTTGGGTTGAAATAACTACGAACACAAAGACAACTACACATGTTGGTTTCACAAGGGATGCAAACTCCAGTCTCCTGAATGAAAACCCTGTGTTTTCATCCATCGTCTCCAACCTTCACTCATTATGGAGTTTCTCACTGTCTACACTACAGTGCCTGACTTCTGCTTCTGCTCCTGTTATAACTACTACAGTCGCTAGAGTAGTAGCAGTAGGTCGTGAGCCTGGTAGATAGCTCAGGGCCTTTGCCCTTTTCTATCCATAAGTACTCATCGATGGAGGAAGGAGAGAGGAGATTTAGGAGGAGCCCACTCGCTAGGGGTCTATCATGTGAATAGATGATAAAACCTAATAGTGGCTGTAGTAGGCCCCTACTGACCCACATCTATGGGGCTTTTAGCAACTGAAAACGCCTATCTAATAGCCTGACAACGGTCTAATTGGCTGATGTCAAATGCAGTATGCCAAAAATACCAGGATGTCATACTACATCTGCAATTCGCCTACTATTGGTTTCATACTAAGGTTTTGGACATACTAATATATCCCACATACTGTTTTAGTGTACTAAATACCATGTTAGTATGGAATTTCGGAAGCAACCAAAGTATTCGATTTGGAACGCACCGACAATGTGAGATAGGGACAAGTGTAAAACAAGTGGGCCTATACTATAGGATGGGTGTGTGACCTCATTTGTATGGCAGAACTCCAACTGCTTTTATACAAATTTGCATATGAGTGTTTGAATGTCTTTGGCACTTGCATGCATATTTCCACCTGTACATTGGAGTGTGTGTGTGTGCATACATGCGTCACCTCATAACAAGTTTGACAAATGATTGATTGAAACCCTTTCTGCAGTGAGGAACCCTCTAACATTTTCACACATATGAACTCTTGCTGTTGATATCCAGTTTAGGCAAGAAAAAAATCGTATTTGCACTAGTCAGAAAAAATGTTGACGCTCAGGTATTTTTTCTCATACATTGGCTGCACACTGACGTGTGTGCATTAAGCTGGATTGCTAAATTCTTTAAGTCCCTCAGCTGCTTTACTCTACTAGCCCACACCTGGGGAAAGGGGCCAGACATCTGCTGTTTTACTCACTCGCTGTCTTCTCACGTCACAACAGCACGTGAAATCTGCTCTAGCGGATTAGGCTGTGAAGAAAAGCTTGTGTTAAAGACTGACTCAAGAGTATATGTAGTCATTTTAATGAGCTTGCAGCATTTCACACATTTATATTGCACATAACTAAGGTGCAAGAAGGCAAATTGTGTCTTTTCCAAATAACATTTCTGGTTGCAAAATGTCACCAGGCAGCAACAATGACAAGACTCTTGCTTAAAATACAAAGAAATGTCATTCAGTAAAATAACAAAATAAATTGTTAACAATATTATTCATTGCTGCCTCTTTGTATTGACAGCACATGTTAATATTGATGTGCACATTGGTCATTTAATACATTTCAGATGTATTCTGCCACTTTTATTCACTTAAAGTGTGGATTTGTTTCCTGCTGTTAGTTTACAAAGAAGGGTTTTAACATGAGTGGGGCGATTACATAAATTCACAGACAATGGACGTCATTCAAGCAAGGTTATAATCGCTTGCTATATTTAACCACTTTCATTCATGGTAATATCCTGCTTTAGGATTAACCCTGGTTTTACCTGCGTAACAAAGTATTCATGGTGGGATGTGAGCTCAGCAGCACGAGTTGCGATGACGTCTGATTGGGGAATTAGATGACGAGAAATGGGGAAAGAAACAGAGAGAAAAAGATAATTGCATAATTATGACACAAGCATTTTAAAACCGGTATCAGGACGACAACCCTTTTCTCGTAACTCAGAATGAACTCCATGCTCCAACTCACTTCTTGTCAAATAGTCTAATCAAAATGATATAATATTAAATGAATAATAATATATATGTAATAATATTAATGAAACCTGTACAGTTTGTTGTAGCATACATATTATGTGGTAGTCCAACATCATCTTTTCTCTCCACAATGGATAAACACATTATTTTAGATAAATGTATCAATAGTATAGCAAGTAAGAAATATAGACCTTTTCATTGCCATTCTGTTGCTAGGGCAACAGCTTTGGTCCAAGTTTACTTCCTGTCAGCTACTACATTAACAAACATTGGAACAGGAAATACAAAGAGGCCCATTATAATGTTTATGTTGTCAAGTTTGAAAAGGTCTATAGTTAGTGCAGAAACACCATGCAACCAAATACAAAGAATCATACCAGTGTTTTTGCATGTTTTAGCTCTTGTTTTACATCTTGTAGTGTACTGTTTAGCTGTAAAATGAGAAAGTTTGCTCCGGCTGCTGGGTGGTGCTTGGTATTTCCTCAACTGTTCTCAACATGGCTGCCGGGTCACAAACTTTCACATTTTACAGCTAAACAGTTACACTACAAGATGCATGATGAATAGTCATTACAGTAACAGAATACTGATTCATATCTGATAAGCGCTGCCTAGTTTGACCATTTGATCAGAGTTTGCGAGTGATTGACAGCTACTCAGAGACGGCAGGCTCCAGCTCGGCTCTAGCACAGAGGCACATGATTATTTTTCAGATTACCTGTCCAATGTACTACTTTCAGGATATAGTGACCATTTCATAAAAATAACTGTTTTTAATTAGATTTGCTCCAATTCTACCCACTGCAGCTTTAATACTGTGTGTTAAATCAGCATGGTGCAGTGGAAAGCAGTGCTGCAGTTCCACCTCGCTCTCTCTTATTCAGCAGCCTGTAATAGCTGTAACTCAGTTGCTGAGGTAAGTAGAAACTATGAGAGGGCATTACTACCCTCAGTGACACTGTGTTGTTTATGTGCGTAGAGGGACTGTAGTATATAACACCACACCAGTGCCTCTCTGTGTCATAATGTGGGAACTACAGAAGTGTCAACACTTTGTAGTCCTTAGGACACTTTAAAAAACTGCAGAACATAAAGGCACTCAGATTGTTAAGTACAAGTCATGGCACACTACATGATTATTGGCAACATAAATTATGTTGTTGTTCAACTGTTTGCAGCATTTTTTATCATTGTTTATATGTGATTTACTAATTAGGCCACTAGAGGGAGCTCTTATCTTTCTGTATGCAAAGCAGCAGAGGGGGAAAATGAATCTTTTTGTTATTACACTTTACACATCCTGCAATGAGGTGTTTCTGCATTAACTCTCACCATCGAATCTAAATAGATGTAGTGCTTTTCATTACATTTATTCCAAATAGAGTGCTTTCTCTTGATCTATCCTGGAGAGATTTAAGTCTTCAAACTGATTTTGATCTTGTTCCAAGTGCAGCTGTATACACTCTGGAGTCTTAGGCCGACCAGACTCATTTGTAAACTGGTTGATTTTAGATCATACTAAAGGCACTACTTGATTGCAAACACATGTTTAAGGTGCAGCTATGTCTTGCAGGAATAGCTGGGGAGGGAGTTAGTGTTGCGTTGCACCAGATGGATGTTTTTTGGAGTTTCTGGGAGTGACTGCCTTGCTGGAAGGAGTTTAAAGAGTTGGTATGTTTGGGGATTGCAGGGATTTTTCTTTCTTCTCTCTTATCCTTACTTTTAAGCAATAGTATATGGTCTGATGAACTGTGGTCAAGTATGCTTCATTCACATTTCAGTTATCTATCAGAGTTAAAAGAAAGTTTTCACTGAAACTGCACCGTCAGTGTTTGCAAACCTCGGTGGGGCTCCCACAGAAGCTTTGCTGCAGAGTCAGACCGCAGCACGCCTCCAGCAGAGAGTCAATTACCCCTCTGCTGTTATTGTTAGTGGGGGTTTGAAGATTTGGAAACCTGCTGTGTCATTTTTGTGCACACAGAAATAGAAACAGCAACTTTTGTACAGTAAACTGCCAGAAACTGTTAAGAGTTCTTGATCATGATCTATTCTATACATAGATTTACATTTTTGGGCATTCACAGTCACGGGCACGATATGCAATGTGACAGCGATACAATGCCGAGAAGAGAAAGAGGCAAGAGGAGAAATTATTTTTATTTGTTGCCAGTTCAGATGAAAGAAAATGACACAACGTTGCCACAGAGGAGTCATAGTATAATCTGGTTTACTGTCAAATCCTCCAAAAGAACAGCCAGACCTGCAGGTTTTAACTGAGAGCTGCATTATTGTTCCTCTCAGCGTGACGTGTGAGTGGTAATCTTTGGCTGCTCTGACAGGATGGAGAGGAGATCTATAAACTACTCTGTTTGAGTGACTGATGCAGATTGAATATCCGGTCTGCTGTGATGGAAAGTACATTTACTCAAATACTGCTCTTAGGTACAATTTTTGTGCTACTTTATACTTCTACTCCACTACATTCAAGATGGAAATAACACACATTTTTTTACCTCACTACATTTATATGACAGCTGTACTTTTCAAATTAAGATTTTACATGAAAAGACATGATAAGCTTATAAATCCATTTCATTGCTAAAGATTATACAAGTTGCTGTCCATCTTTTTGGCTTGTGACCCTTCACAAAAAAGAAGTGTGTGGTTGGAGCCCCTTGTCACGTTTTTCTATCAGTTGTTAGCAGTTCCACCTGAGAGACATTTACCCTCTAAACCTCTCAGATGGTTTCATTCAAATCACTGTTTGAGTTCTAAAGGCCCAATATTTAGCAAAAACACAGCGTTTAGATCCAGATGTCAAAAAAGAATGAATATAAATGTGTGTAACAGGCCTAATTAATCAACTCATGACCCCCCATATTTATCTTGTGACACTTTGGTGGGGCCATACCTCCTAGGTTGGGAACCACTTGACTACCTAACTGTGCATATAGTAGTTCAAACTAGCTCCAACTCGACTACCTAACAGTAAAGTACTACAATACAATATAAACTATCTAATAATGTCAGGATATATCAGTCAAAGTGGCATTTTTTTTTCTGCTGAGCTTTTACTTTTGATACTTTAAGTACATTTTGCTGATAATACTCTTACTTTTACTACTGCATTTTTACATGGTTGTATTGATACTTTTACTTAAAGGTGCAGTGTGTAGGATTGCAGATTGCAACCAAGTGCGCAGGAGAACTACGGTGGCCGACGCAAAAACGTGAAAACGCAAAATGACCCTATCTAGAGCCAGTGTTTGGTTTGTCCATTCTGGGCTACTGTAGAAACATGGTGGCTCTGTGAAGAGGACCCGCTCCGTATGTAGATATAAACGTCTCATTCTAAGGTAACGTAGACACAATGATTCTTATTTTCTGGTGATTGTACATACTTATCAATATTATATTCCATTTCTGCCAATAGATCCCTCTAAATGTTACACACTGGTCCTTTAAGTAAAAAATCGGAGCACTTCTTTTCACTATCAAACAAAACTGCAAACATATCCAAAGATTATAGTGACACTGTGTATTCACTAGAAACTGTCATGATAAATTTGTGGATCAGAACACGCCAAAGTGCTTCAAATAGAATACAGGGAAAAAAATCAAACAAAGCAAAACATTTCATGTGTTTTCATGGCTTTGTTCCAGCTGCTAAATTCAGGATTCCTCCATTCAACTGAGACATCAGCAATATGCAAATAACCCGGAGAAAGTGCTCCCAGGAAACACACTATTGTGGATTATCTTTCCTGGGGCCATAATGATGACACCATCCTCTCAGTTCTCAGAAGAAACGCTTGCACAGCAGAAGTTTTGCAAAAGAAAAAAAAAAAAAGAAATCTACCACATTCAGATTTTTGAGACAGCAAAAATATGTAGTTGGTGATCAGGTTTGTAGGTCAATGGCTGATGTAGTTTTTCTTGAGTAGAAAAACGTGTGAAGTGAAATGTCTTTCCACTTTTGGAAAGACATTTTCAAAAGGGCCAAAAGAGTTACAGCAGTTTGGGTGAAGTGAATGTGGTGATTTATTTTCATTCTCTGGATTCTGCAAAGCCATCTTAGCCATTTTGAATAGTCATAAAAATATAATTCTTTATCACTGAGCATTGCAGATAGTCTGTGAGAGTTATCACAAAAACGAGAGATCAGTTGCAAACAATTATTTCCTTTTTCATTCATCTCCCTTCACACTCCACACTGTTGCTTTCACAGTTCATTCAAATCTCTCGAGGCTGTCTGCTATTGAAAAATGCTGCTGTCCCCAGGAGATACAACCCCCTCCGGAGCCCTTAAAGGCAATTCAGCAGCAGACACTATTTCAATTTTCCATGCCTATAAAGTGTTCTTATTTGCTAGTTGAATGAACTACGAGACAACATGTGTCATTTCCAACTGTTACATTTGCATTGCTTTGAGGATTAATGCACACATTAAAGTCCCTCTTCACTCAAAAATGTATTTGCTTGTTATTACTTCACTTTGTTTGACCTTTATAGTGCAGAATAATGTATGTGCAGAGTTTGACACTAGAAGGATGTTAACAGACATAAAGAAAGAGAGGCATGACAACTGTGTAGGCATCTGTCTATGAGGATACAAAATCCCAGACAATATTCATTATTCTGAAGGACAATCAGCGTCTGTCTTCCGTTGCTCCTAAAGTAGTGTTATTATGGTAAGGATGGCCTCTGAGCAAGGCGAACGGCGATAGATAGTTAGATAGATAGATAGATCGATAGATAGATAGATAGATAGATAGATAGATAGATAGATAGATAGATAGATATAGTAACTTTATTGATCCCAAGGGAAATTCAAGTTTCCAGCATCTCAGTTCCATAGTGCAAAGCAAACATATTAGTAAAAAGGCACAAGTAAGTAGTACAAGTATAAAAAAAATATACCAGATATAAAAATACCAGGAGATGAAGAAAACTGTTAAAAATGAATATAGTGCAGGGTAACAGCTGTGATACAGGACTATTAAAAATGTGAATAGAGTGCAAAAAGTGATATAGTGCTGGATAATAAAATATAGGAGATATAGAGACCAGGGGATTAGGAAATGGCAAATATGGAGTATAATGCGGGATAAGAACTGAGGTAGAGAGTTTTTAAAAAAAATAGACTAAAGTGCAGAATAAAGCTGTACATTGTTTGTAGAATACCATGTTACCATGGTTTTGCATTCAGCGGCTCACATTACCGCAGTCTTGGAAAGGGAGGAGTGAGTGGATGGGAACTCAGTTGGTTGCAATTTGCAACCACACCACTAGATGTCGCTAAATCCTACACACTGTACCTTTAAACAGTACTACTAAAAATGTAAAAATACTCAAGTATTACTGTTATAGTTACAAGTAAAAGTCATGCATTCAAAATCTTACAATATCAACAGCAAAATGTACTTCATCAAAAGTAAAAGTACTCATTATGCAGCAGAATGATGTTATATTAATATGTATTATATTATTGGAGTATTGCTACTGATGGGTTACTGTGTAAGCAGGATCTTCATGTTTTAGCTATTAACAACTTTATATTCTATTAGGTAGTTTAAACTATTACAATCCATCATATTCTATGAACCGATCACGTTTTTTTAATGTAAAACCTGAATCTACAAAGTAACTATAGCGGTCAAATGAATGTAGTAACAAGTATAATATTTCTCTCTGAAATATAGCGAAGTATAAAGAAGCATCTATTCAGTATTTTCTGAGGTTACAGACAGAAAGAAACTGGTGAAACATTACATCCACTTCAATACGCAAGCATCCTCCGTGTAAAGCCCATTATGGTATTGACAGCCATGTCTGTTCACTCAGTGCTGTTAACCACAGGACACCAGTCAATAATAGAAGCCGCAGCGCACTTTAAAAAAAAGGGCAATGCATTAATAACTAAATTGCATTGTGATAAATAACAGTCTGATTGATATACAATTGATTCCGGAAAAAAAAGTTTAAAGTGGTTGATAATAAGAGCATACTCCGTCTGCGTTGATGTGCTAATATCTTAATGGTGGGACTTGACAACTTGGACCCATTGCTCACAGCAGCTCCTTGGCAGTGATCCAGTCTTCACCACAGAGAGAATAAAGAGGAAGATAAGGGAGAGAAGTGGATCAATGCAGGGCAGAGAGACATGCTGTTTGTCGTCGGAGCAGATTTATAATACAGTTTTTTGCATCGCACAGAGAAAGATTGTCTTTCCTGCAACGCTTCAACACTGTAGCAGCATCGGATATTTTATGTATATGTGTTCTTGTCTCATTAATCACCAACATCGTGTCTCTTTGTCTGCCTGCAAACCATAAAAACTGATGATGGAAAGCTTCTGACTTGAAAAATCACTTTCAAATTTAGCGCTTAATGATCAGATCAATCATTTCAAAGCGCATTACAGTCAGCATTTCCAGGCCTGTCCCGGACAAAGTTAAAGGAATAGTTGTTTTCTTGTCACGACTTGGATGAGAAGATTAATAGAAGATTGATACTCTCATAGCTGTCCATTAAATATACAGCTGGAGTAAGAACATGGTTAGCATAAACACCGGAAACAGGAGGAAACAACAAGCCTGGGTCTTTCCAAAGGTAACAAAACCCACCTACCAGCACCTCTAAAGCTCACTAATTAGCATGCTGTATCTTTACATGGGGTTAGGGGGCAGACTATTTTCTGGCAGTGACTTCCTGGGCTTCCAAGCTAGCTGTTTCCCCGTGTTTGTAGTCTTTATGCTAAGCTAAGCTAACCAGTTGCAGGCATAGACTGTATATAAAGATAGACGACATGACAGCTTCCCAAAAGTGCAGCCAAAACATCTCAATCGCCCCCTGGTGGCTGGCTGCAGTATAGGTCATGAAGCCCGCCCCCCTCCATGTTAACGGATGTGAGATGTCAAAGTACACATGATTGACAGCTGCTCTAATTGTAATGTAACTTTAACTTTCCATAACTGTCACGAGTCTGTGTAATAGATGACATGTCAATTTGAACATAAATGTAGTTACTGTATATAGATATTATGGTTAGTTGTTGTGTCTTTCTAGCCAAATGGCTACCGTGGTGCTAACTTAGAAGCTAGGTTGCTCACGCTAGCAAGCTCCGACCGTACTCTGCTCGTGATTGGCTCGGTCGGGTGTGTTGGCGAGACCTTGATACCGCAGTTTCGGCCCCCCCGATCACTACTGCGCAGACTTGGCTCCAAATGACATCAAAATCTCAAGATGGCAGCTCCCGTATACGGGGATGTTTTGGCTTCACTTTTGTACCGTGGGAAGTAGTGGAAACGCGTCGTCCATCTACATATACAGTCTATGGTTGCAGGCTGTATACTTCATGAACAAGAGAGTAGCATCAATCATCGCATCTAATTCTTGGCATCTTCCCATTGGAGTTTTGAATGGCTCCAGAATAAACTTGAGTGCCAACTTTTGAAGGACTCTACAAAGACCTAATCCTCATTCTGTTACTGTTACTTTGCTGTCTTTGTTTTTAGTCGTGCCACTCCCAACAAAACAACCAGCCCTTTCTGTTCATTGAAAGAAGTGGGGCAAGTGCAAATCCATAAAATATGTAAAGGGTGAAGTCTTAAGCCTGCCTGCCATTTCCAGCTGCCATGGGACCATGAAAGATTAGGGTTAAGAGGAGAAAGGGGAGCGGGAGTATGAACAAATACTTCACTACATCAACTATTAGTGCTGACCCAGATTCTCAGATCACAGTGTGTTTCCATTTTTAAAATATTTGCCTTTCATGTGTCTTTGTCAACATGCGCATACTTGCTTTTTCGCCAAGTTTGGATATTATGTTATTTCAGTAAATACTGTACATCTCGAGGCACAAATGCAGTAATAAAAAATGTATGATCATTATCTTTCCCAACAGTAGATTACCTGTCATGTTTCAAAAGCTTGGTGACGTCTTCATATTGAGATCTTTGACCTAAACTGCCTTGAAGCGAACACTTTGATCGCCAACATGGCTGGGAGTTTAAATTCTTCCGTCCTTGAGGAATCCCCAGGAGTCTACAGGGCAGACAGCAGTTTTTTCTTTACTGGACAATAGTAGTAATTGAATCATTGAATGATTAATAATTGAAAATAGGAAAGAAAAGTGAGGCAGCACCTTTACAACCTCAGACAGCATAAGATATTCAGAGTCTCTCTGGGACTCCTAAAGACCGTCTACTGGAGAGCATCCTAACGGGGGGCATCATGAACCGGTCTGGGAACTGCTCCTGTGGCATTATGCTTCATTTCAAAACATATTTGCCTCTGTCCTCTGAACCCTTTACATTTGCAGCATGTACCAAATGCTATTATATGGTTTGTCTTACATCTGTGACCCATCTGTATCCTTTATATATGTAGGCTAATTTTTATTCCTATTTTATGTATTATTCTTTATTGCACACTAGCCTTTTTACGCACAGCCTGAAAAGTATGCCATCCTGCATTTCACTTTGCATATTGTATGAGCACGAGACAAATAAAACCTTTAAATCTGAACTATCAATATTCTTCCTTTGAAAAACATCAAATCTCAAAGAGTGATTTCATCTCAAATGTTCATTTGCAGCATAAATGTATTATTTTTTCAAAAAGTGGAATTATTTTTTGCCTGTGCATTCATGATTTTTCAAGAAAAGAGCATCATTATCTTGTGCCAATGGGCAGATCTCTTTACTAGCATCAAGATATGTGGTGGGTGGTTGATTACTCGAGGTATGACCACAGAAAGACAGGAAAGACAACAAGAAAAGAGACTTAAAAAGGAAAGGAGACATAAGAAAGCAAAGATACTGAAAGTAAAGGAGGAACTCCTAAAGAGTGGGAGAGAAATCTGAGAGACTCAGAGAGAGACGCTCTCTACCAACTTCTCACCAGAGAGGCTGTGCAGAAAAAGCACTGATTTTATTTTCAGCTTTAGTTTATTTTTGACACCTCATGAGCATTAAGACAAGTAAAAATACTGCTAAATAATACATTAAATATGAAGTCTGTGGAAAAATATTGTTTTATCAGGATATGTCCCCAATATACTGTAATCTTATGTTGAGAGCTCCAAAACAAGAGTTTGAGTTATTGAATGATTAACCACTGGCTCGTGCAAAACTATTATTGTACCATCAAGGCAGATAATAATAGTAATAACAGAAACACTTGACGTGTATATAGACAGATATATATATATATACTTGTATGTACATAATGTTTATTTATATCTATCTTAGCTCAGCTTTGTTGTCCTTGTTTTCAGCTGTCTATTTCTATCTTCCTGTGAATTGTTCTTATAACTGTCTGTAATAATACACTGAGAGCAACTTAGAACCAGAGTAAAACTCCTTACATGTGCGCACATACTTGGCCAATGAAGCTGATTATATGGGGGAGAGACAATTCACCAATTTGACAGCACATGCACAGCATTTAGAAAAAACACTGCAAAAACAGAAAATATAACTAAATAAAGAAAAATGCTGCAAATAGAACAGACGACAACGGAAACTGTCCCCAGGGGACACTAAAAACTGATGTGCAGGCCAGGACAGAGGCCAGAAAAAACATTTTAGCTCATTTTCCAACACCACTTATGGATAGCTGACTTCAATAACTTAATCAGTCACAAACCATGGCAACAACAAGCATGTCCCAGCCGTGTGCATCACATTTTAGTGTTTCCCCTGGAAACAGTTTCTGTTGTCGTCTATGCGACATGCAGCATTTCTGTATTTGGTTGACTTCAGTCTTGCAAACAGAACCTCTGGGTCTGAGAAGTGAAGCCAATGCGGAAGTGCCTTAAACGTGCATTCTTTCTAATAGCCAGCAGGGGGCGACTCCTCTGGTTGCAAAAAGAAGTCAGATTGTATAGAAGTCTATGATAAAACTTGATTTATTACCTCAGTAAACATTGTAAACATGAGTTTATGGTCTCAATCACTAGTTTCAAGTCTTCTTCAATACAGCATGATGTTCATTTAGTAAATCCCATTTAGAGTCAAATAGACCATAAAGCAGGGGATGCTTTAGGGCGGGGCTACCTCGTGATTGACAGATCGTTACCACGTGTTGTCCGGTCTGGAAGTTGTCCGTGTTTTTGTCTTACAATTTTAACCCTTTCACAGTGTGTTTTCAGTTCATGAAAGTTAATTATAACTTTTTTGGTCTCCTAAAAATATCTTATTCAGCATTCGGTTGTACTTAGCTCTACCCTCTCGTGTCACTTCTGGTTGCAAAAAAACAAAATGGCCAAAAACCAAGATGGCAACAGCCAAAATGCCGAACTCGAGGCTTCAAAACCGTATGGTGCCTTCAAATGGGGTCGTGTTTACCGTATTCACTAGAAGGGTTCATATGAACGCCCCCCTCTTGTTGCATTCACAACACCGTAAGTGGAAAGTTTCTGAAAGCTCAGAGTTTAGGAGTTGTCACGTGTTTGTTGACGTTGCCAGAAATGGCAGAGGCCGTGGAAGTTCATATTTCGGTACATAATAAGTGAATATATTGTAATTTCAGTCGTATATTGTAATTCTTCGTAATTTTATAATAGGTATGAGGAAAATGTTGATATTCCCAACGGCTTCATCTTTTTCCTCTGTCATTATGCCTTTGGAAGTTACCCACTTGCTAGCTTGCCTCTCTGGCTTCTAGACACCGACAGTAACGTTAATATTGCCATTGCTTAGCAGCCGTGCTCTCACGATTTAACCACTTTGGGGGCGGCAGTAGCTCAGTCCGTAGGGACTTGGCTTGGTAACCGGATGGTCGCCGGTTCAAGTCCCCGCATGGACCAAGTACTGAGTGTAGCTGGAGAGCTGCAGTTTGCCTCTTGGGCACTGCCGAGGTGCCCTTGCGCAAGGCACCGAACCCCCACTGCTCGGGGCGCCTGTCAGGGGCAGCCCCCTCGCTCATTAATGCATTAGGTCCTGTTTGTGCATGTGTGTGTATTTCGGGTCTGTGTGTAATATGTAAAATATAACAGAGCGAAAAAAAATGTCCCCTCGTGGATTAATAAAGTGCCTTTCTCCCTCTTCTTCTTCTTGAATGCCAAGCATATCGTCTACACGACTTCCCATGTTGTGAACACGAGCTCACGAGTTTCATTTGAAGGCACCAGTTGTCCGCAAACCAATGGGTGACGTCACGGTGACTACTTCCACTTTATATACAGTCTATGCTTGTAAAGAAAGTGCCTGAACGTATTTCCCAAGATGTTGAAAAGTTCCTTTAAATAAAATGAATAAAAATGAATAAATTAAATTCCATTCACTAAAACAAAACTTTGCTGGTGGTGTCGGGTACCCCTCTTTAGTGCACCCCTGCTCATACCCAGAGCTCCTCAGTCTCCTCCTCCTGCTCAGCCCCGCCCTGCAGGAGAGACTTGGTGGTGTAGAGGAGAGAGAGAGAGAGAGAGAGAGAGAGGGACTCTGCAGACACACACACACATTTACCCAGAGAGTCACACACACTGAGCTGTCCTCCTCCTTCAGCTCTGTCTGTCTCTCTACTAACGGGACAAGTTTAACCCTCCAGGATATCTCTTCTTCTTCTCCTCTTCTCTCTCTCCTCCGTGTGAACATCTCGACCCGGACTGAGGTGAGTGCTCTACATTTAGTTGCCAGTTTTTTTGACTGAAACTAAACGAGAAGGGGGATTTTTCTCAGTAGAGGAGGAGGAAGGAGGAGGAGAGGCATGTCCGACTCTTGGAGCAGTTTTAGCTACAGCTAGCTCACTTTACCGCCTTTCTACCGGCACTAAACGCCTCAGTAACGTGAGAGTAAACCGGTGAAAAGCGTGGTTTCCTGCTGCTGGTGAACTGAGCGACACGGTGTGAGATCAGCAGAGCTGCTCCTACATCCTCCTCCGGGATGTTGTTAGACTATTACACCGCTGTTACACTGTTACACACATGGCTTACTGCATGTCTGCACCACATATACATATATATATACTTTACCACTTGGACACAGTTTGAGAGCTGCAGGGATTCACTTTGTTGTGACTTTATTATAAGTCTAGAGAAGTGAGGTCAGCTCACCAAGGCTGTGCTTTGTTATCGGAGGTTGCAGTGTCTAGAAACTTTTGAATGGAAAATATGTGGAGACCTTCAGTTTTTGCCCTATGTTCAACATGTTTTTAGCCTTCAGAAATAGATTTGTTAGAGGCTGCTAACTTGTATTTTCAATTAATTTTCCTTAGAAAATATCAGAAAATAGTGATTTATTAATAATAATAATACTAATAATAATACTACAACTAATAATAATTAAGTAATTTGCTTGTTTTGTCCAAGCAGCTCTACAAAACTCAAACATATTGAATTTGCAATGATATAAAAACATGAAAAACCTCACATTTTAGAAGCTGGAACCAACTATTTGCTTGAAGGTTTGCAACTAACAATTGATTTGATTATCTAAAAATCTGCAGATTATTTCTTGATTGGTTGTTTGGTTTATAAAATGCTAGAAAACTGAAATATTGCTGTCACATTTTCCAGTCCAAGGTGACATATTCAATTAATTTGCTTTAGAAAATATTAGAAAATAGTGAACATTTGCTTGTTTTAGTCCAACCAGCTCTAACGAAACTCAAACATATTCAATTTGCAATGAAAAAAAAACTAAATGTCATATTAAATCACTCTATTTCCTCATTCACAACATCTCTTACTAAAAGGCAGGAAAAGGGTATTCAATATAGGCTTT
>CAKAKR010068245.1:43220-63095 GCA_916700685.1 Adelosebastes latens
AGAACCTGGAGGCAAGGGCGTGCTTTGGTCAAACCCTTTTATAAATAAACAGACAGATTGGTCTAAAATAAACATGAATCGCTCGTGTCAGTGTGAAGCAGATGGATGAATAACCCCACCCAGGACCGGGACAGGACAGCAGGCCCTAAACATGGGCTGCTGCTGTTGAGCAGAGAGGCTGCAGGCCAACTTTTTTCCTGCACTGATGTTGAGGCTTTTTTTATAAAGCCATCTATGTAAGAAAATCTGCAGAAAAAACAACCAGTTCAGACATTTGCCCAATTCAAAATTGACTTTCAGTAAGGGTATCAGTGTTGTGTCTTGTCAGGAACGATTAAGAACTCTGACCGGAGGGTCTGGATCTCTTTTTAAAAGCTGTAAACATGGACGCTGTTCTGCTGATGTAACAGAAAGCAATAGGCTCATGGTGGGCAGGTGAAATAAAAGCCGTCCATTTATTTAAAAAAAAAGAAGAAAAAAAACATCTCAAGGAATAAAAGGAGCCATCACAGAATAACGGAGATGACAAGCAAATGGAGACTACAGACTCTTCCATAACAACAAAGCAGAGTGAGAAGAATAAAGTATTTTTTTGGACATGGCAGGACCTGAATCTTTACTGCAAAGTGCCTGCTGGTCTGAAGAGGAGAATTGTATCCCTTCAAAGTTAGCCTAATGGACTGTAAGACAGGAATACAGATGGCTGAGTCAAGATGAGAAGACCTAAGCTGCTTACACTCAGGGAACCTGCAAAGATTCTGGTTAAATTATCTGGGGAAGAGTTTCACAATAGTTCAGAAGTTCAACTGTGGGTCTTCTACTGTAGATGGAAAAAGTATGAGTCATGTCTTAATGTCTGAGTTGAATAGATTATGCAGTGCACGTGCAAGAGATGTAGCACGCTGTGAAGTTTTTCACCACTAAGCGCTATGAGGCCGTGTTTTCTGAGTGGGTCCTCGTTTTGTTAGTATCATGTACATGTGAGCACACGGGGGACTATTCCTGCCGCTGGTTTCATGCTATTACAGTGATCGAAGAAGAGTAGTAAAGCGCCTGCAAAGGCAATGAAGAAGAAGACTAAGCTAGCAAACATGGATGTAACCCATGTATGATTTAAGATATACAAAAATGCATTCGGAGCTGCAATGAGTAGTTGATTAATTGATAAATAGATTGGCAGAAATCGGCATTTTGGCTATTTTGATAATTTATTAATTGTCAAAAACGGCAACTATTCTCTGGTTCCAACTATTTCCTGTTTCCATGTCTGTATTTTTCGTATGCGTTTTTTAAATCCGTCATCTGATAAAAAAACGTTACGCACAGAAACCTTGCACACTGAGTCCGATGTGTTTTATTATACCCCCGCGACAACGTAGTCGGGGGTATATAGCGCTCCGCGTGTCCTTCCGTCCGTTCGCGTGTCACACTTTTGTTTCCGGAGCAGAACTCGGAAACTATTTAACTTAGGAACTTCAAATTTTGTATGATGGTTGACAGTGTGGTCTATTTGTGCCGTTTGGGGGTTAAAAGTCCAGGGTGCCCAAAATGTTTGACATTTTTTTGCTTTTGAGGTATGCAAAAAAACGCAGAAAATTGACCCTGCTCCTAAAACTGTGGTAAACGTAATTGACACAACGTGAGGTTGTATTTATTTTATTATTTCAAAGGCCGTCAGTCTTTTATGATTTAGAAGATTGCAAGAAAACTCCTCAGGGATTCTTTTTTATCTTGCTTTCTCTCCTTCAGAACATCATGCAAGGAAACCGTCAATTTGTGCGTGCTTTGTCCGGGAATGTTGCCGCTTTGCTCTCACCGGAGCTGTGGAAGAAGGTTGCTGGTAATATCACTAGGTCTTGTTACAGCGCCTTGCATAAAAAAATTCAGCTCCTGTTTCCACATGAAGCAAAAATAAAACACATATAAGGTGCAAAAGAGGCTGAGAATCACCAACCACCAGTCACAATACTTCACATCTAGAAGTGGTGAAAGGGATGAAGATTATCTGTTTGGTCATCGTGGGTTTGAGAGTCAATCTTACTTGCGGTCTTGTTTTCTCCTCTTTGTGATGAGGTTTAATCCTTTGAGTTTATAGAACTGATTCTGACCTCAAGTCCTG
Organism: Adelosebastes latens; assembly: GCA_916700685.1. Lineage (NCBI taxonomy): Eukaryota > Metazoa > Chordata > Actinopteri > Perciformes > Sebastidae > Adelosebastes > Adelosebastes latens. The sequence goes on from CAKAKR010068245.1 coordinate 45,340, forward strand.
TTTGAAGTACATCTGCTTTTGTTACGTTGCATTATAAAATACACGCACCGCTCAAAATCAAAGGCTTCTACAAGAGACCTCAGTCTACGCTAGCAAAGATAAACAAGAAGCTTACGAGGTGTACAGTAAGAGTGCTCTAAATCCTTCAGTTTACACACTGTCTGCTGGGTAATCTGAGGCTGCAGCCTCCCTCTGACCTGCTGCTGACACGGTGGTGGGCTTGAGCGGGGACGGAAAATGTCTCTGGATGTATGTGTCAGTTGACATAGTTTTATGTGTCTGCTACAAATAGAAGATCTAGTGGTAAAATGACTATTCAGTTAACTAATGATTATTTACATCTAAACTAAACAAAGAAAAGCGTGCAGATCTTAACCCTTTTGTGCTGTAATTTTAAGAGACTTTCGCTTATAATGTACAAACAAAATTGGAATTTGTCTTCCCACAGGCAAATGGTGCCAAATTGGACCTTGATTGTTGCAGTTTTTGGACGCCGGTTGTCAAAACTTGTCCAAAATGTGTACAGTCTGTTGCTGCGCTTTGTTAACATGTCATGTGATTGGTTGGGCTTTCCATGTGTGGCTGTTTGGGCGCATGTTTACATCGGCCCTTCCTCACATAATTTCCATCTTGGGCAGGTGGATTATTGTGAGGCGCATATGAATCAGTCAATCAATTGAAGTGAGGATTGGGGAGGGGGAAATGCATCCTCTGAATCCAATATGAATGCACAAGAACCTACAGAGAGCATACTAAGTGTTGTTGTTGTTGTATTCTTCCTCATTGCACAGCTTCATTTTTATTCACACCGCACCAAAGACGATGTAGCTGATTGATGGCGTATCTCAGCAAGTTTCAATATTTGAGGGCAGAGCAGGTTTGCATATTAGTAAAAGTTTGTCCATCTAGATGTTGTTGCACAATTTAATTTAAAATTTTTGTTTATGAATATTTTTGCATATTTCCATTCTATTCTAATTAATTAATTTTACTCCTTTTTTAATTTATCCCACTACAAGAGGATTTTGTTCCTCCATGATCCAGCTGCCATGTGACCATAAGGTCCATTTAGTTAAGGTGCTGTATTGGACGCCTGCCTAAGTAATGATTGGTGACACCTGCAGGTGTCCTTTAGACAGGGCTGTCAAACATTCAGATGCATTATGGGACTTAAAGAAAGTGGAGTGCCAAATTGTCTTGGCTTGCTCAGGTTGTTAGGATGAAGTATATTTAGCATCAGTTTTCTGTGTTCTGCTTAGATTTGCCCCGTTGCCACTGATACCTGATCCAGCTATTCGAGTCAGTATCGGCATATCGGATATCCTAAGAAAAGAGATTTTTTTAATGTATAAAAACATGCTGCAACAAGCAAAATGGAAAAATGTAATGACATCAAACAAGTAACAGATTTTGTCTGTTCCAGTGTCGTAGCAGATTCTTTAAATAATTAAGTAGTAGAGGTGAGAATCACCAGAGGCCCCACGATGCAATATTATCACGATACTCAAGTCACAATACGATCTTATTGTTATTTTAGACATTTTAGTTAGTATTGCGATAAGATATATTGCAATATATTGCGATTTATTACCTTTTTTTCAACTGCAAATTACGCAGTTTGTCAACATCTGTTTTATCTAATAACATACAGTTTTTGCTCTGTTCATCTCAGAGTTTTTATTCACATATCTTGAGGTAAGAGGTTAAGGGACCCCTTTGAAAATGGCATGCCAGAGCATTATTTAGCGTTCTTCCCGACAAGCTAACATGACATGGTACCAATCTATTCCTTAGGTTTTCTAGTTTCATATGATATCAGTATCTTCACTCTGGCTTTCAGACTGAGTCTGCAAAACCTCTGAAAGACAGAATAGCAGCCAGGCCCGTGGATTGTAAAGAGGTTAATAGTTTGTATAATAAAAGATTGATACTTGACGTCTGTGTATCGATATAATATTGCCATGCAAAACATTGCAATACTGTACTGTATCGATTTCCCCCCCACCCCTACAGCATACAATCATATTTTAAACAATAGTTTGCTTCGAACTAGGGCTGCACGATTATGGCCAAAATGATAATCACTATTATTTTGATCAATATTGAGATCACGATTATATTAATAATAATATTTTTATTGCAATTTCACATTTAAATATACAGAGCGCTGCTTTCACCTAATTAAGTAGTAGGGGTGGGAATCACCTGAGGCCCCACGATACAATATTATTGAGCATTTTGGACATTTAGTATTGCGATAAGATATATTGTGATATATTGCGATTTATTAACTTTTTTCAGTATGTCACATCTGTTTTATCTAATAAGATACAATTTTCACTCTGTTAATTTCAGAATTTTCATTCACATATCTTGAGGTCAGAGGCTAAGGGACCCCTTTGAAAATGGCCATGCTAGTTTTTCCTCGCCAAAATGTAGCATAACTTTGGAGCTTTGTAGCATTCTTCCCAACAAGAATGAGCCCGCTGCAACCTCTGAAAGACAGAATAGCGGCCAATCGGATTGTTAAGAGGTTAATAGTTTATATAATAAAAGATCAATAGTTACACGGTAGTAGATACAATAATGCTGTATCGATTTTCTTCCCCTCACCCCTATTAAGTAGTATTATTGTAAGTTCTTTTGTCCAGCTTGGCTAAATACTGGATTGAAGGCAGTACAATGGTGGGACTGTTGGCCCTGGTGCAGCGTTGACCTGGCTGTGTCAGGCAGGACGAAGTACAATGAATTAGGTTAACAGGAATTATAATGTGGACTTTGCATGACCGTAGGGCCAGCTGGGTTGCAGTGATTAATATGTTGGTCAGTAGGCCCTGCAGGATCAGTCCTGGCACACAAATTTAGATTTACTGCAAGATTGCTGTCTTAGTATTTACTTCAAGTAAACAGCTTACGTGGACTTAAGCTATTGTCGTTTGGGTGCTTATATGAGCTGAGTTGAGTTTATTCATGTGTATCACTGTGGAATAATTAATTACATTTGGGCACAAAAAGGAAAGTCACCTAAACAGTGTCAATGCTTCTTGGCTCAGCTGTGAATGCAGCTGGCCAGTTGTGGCATCCTGTAGCTCCCCAGCACCTTGCTTTTGTCGACACGCAGGCTGCCGTCTACCTCTGCCCTGGTTCGCTTCGACAGGGGAGACAATGACCCAGAATCTAGTTGACCTGAGCGCTTTAAATCAAGGCTCCACTGGAGGAAATAAATTCTCTCCTCACCAGCGCGCCCAGCGCCAACTAGGACAAGTAATCCAGACAGAATAAAAACTGTCCTCTTAGACGACGCCGAGGGAGAGAGGGATGGAGGAGTGATAGACTAAGAAAGAAAGGGTGAGAGGAGCTGGATTGTTGACTGGATAGATGGAGAAGTGGTGCACCGTTGCAACAACAGCACGCCATTTGACATAAGACAAGTTATCTCATGGGACACTGATCGGAGCAGTCCCGTAGAAAGTAAATAACAAAGTTGTCAGAAAAACATGTTTTTGCATCCATTCTTGCTGCATTATATTTGCAGATTTTTTTCCACAGCATGTTCCTAAATCTGCGCACTGACTCCCTGCTGGGTTTGTCTACCAGGCGATTGGAATAATCCTAATATTTATAGCTGTTTGCTTGTTTACTTATTCTATGATCAGATAGTTGCTGATTTAAATATTTTAGACTTTTACACATTTTATGAGGCACTGTGCTAGTTCTTGAAGACCATGTGATTCAGTCAAAAGCTCCAGAACAAACATTGTTTATTCAGCTGCTGTTTTGTAAGATCAAGAATGAACCATCAAGCTTAATTTGTACAAATGAATTAAACAAACCAGATAAACCATGTTAATTATAAGGAGCTTTAGAGGTGTTGGTCGGTGGATTTAGTTACCTTTGGACTGAGCCAGGTTAACTGTTTCTTGACTCAAAACATGCACAAGGTATCGTATTTTAAGACCTGAGTCCTTGAGACCAAATGTGTGCGTGTGTTCAAGGAGCTCCATGGCTCACTGAAGCCTGCCCTGTTTTCTGTTTGTCTGTTTACGTACAGCAGCAGCTGCTACTCTGCTTTTTCTTCCCACTCCTGTGCTGTCCTCTGCCACTGAATTAGAAGGAATCATTTTTATTCTATTTTGTTTAAAAAGGAAGCTGCTGCTGTCGCTGCAGAGGGAGCCGAGACAGACGTCCATAATATAACACAACATAATCAAATTAAAAAACACATTTGTTAGAAATCTGAAAATGTCCGAAATAGTAAAAAAGTTGGTATTTTCATAAAATCCCCTTTTCTTCTGTGACAGAATTAAAGAAAAAACGTGGTTTTAAACTTCAGAACGTGAGGCAGAAATGAATGAAAACCATGTAGGTGATTAGTTAAAGCAAAGCAACATAAAGCCTGATTAATATATCAACATGTAGAATACATAATAATGTATACTATAGCATCAAGACATTATGTAACTCATGGTTTTACATGACAGATATTAGAGGACACAGAAATGTATAATGCTCTTGATTAAAACATATACTCATTCCATCGCCCCATGATGAATGTACTGATGCATATATATAAAAAAAGAAAACTCAATTAAAAAAAATATTATACTGTAATCTGAGTACATAATTCAAAAGATATGAGATGAAATAAATGACACACAGCATTGACAAGAATAGAAATATCAGCGTCTGATTGACTGAAGGGGAACTGTGAGTGTACAGTGACTACCACTGTGTTAAAAGTGTAATATAGTGTGTGTGTGTGTGTGTGTGTGTGTGTTCACACACAGACCTGCGTTCTGTCAGTTTGACTTCAGTGACTTGAGTCCGACACGGCCAGGGGTCTTGTTCCGGCTAATGGCTGCGGTTGTCAGAAAGGTCAGATGTCAAATCTCAGTGCAGCAGTCAAAACCAACTGCTTCCTGTTTTAATGGCCATGTGCTGTGTCATTAGCCTTTTGTGCTGCAGCGTCTCCTCAACACTGACTCAGGGCCCAAATTAATGGCTAGCGTATGATAACGAGGACCTTTGGGTAAAACGGCAGCTCTGAAATTTGGGTCTGCATATAAATAAGTATAAGAGCCGCTGTTACTGTCTGATCCTTCAACGATAATTCAGGTTTATTACAACTTGGGAGACCTTTAGCAACATTTCAGGTGCGCTCACTTTCGGTTTTACCTTCAGACAAAGTGGTTTAAATCAGTGGCTCTCAGCCAGACGTAATTTAGCCTTGTCAGATGAGCTTGAGATATATATTATGCTATATTATATATATTATAAACTGTAAATTTAATAAAAGTGGATATTGTTACAATATTTTCTTCATACTAGAAGTGGATTTTGCCCTTTTTTTGTAGGTTTGGTCAATTCTAGTGTTTTCAGCGGCAAAAGCTGGATGTTGGATGTGTCATTTTTTTCCAATTTCTTTTAGCAAATCTATTTCACCTACTCTGAATTCGCAGCACGTCATGTTAGGGTTTGACCCTGGATGGGGATCACTGGTTTTAGATGATCTGACTAAACTGTTGGCTTGTTTACAACCTGTCTGATCATCTGAACACACGTCTCTTGCCCCGTCGCTGTGTCTCTATATCTCAATAATTGATTAAATGATGGCCTTAACTAGAAAGGTAAGACCCAAGTTGAAATAAACCAGAATTATTGTTTAAATAAAAAGCTGTATTTGTCATCTTAGATCCATAGCTTGAATGGCAGCACACAACAAATAATCATATAGATCTGGTTCATGTAAAAAGTCACTGGCTTGGAAAATGAGTCCTGATCAGCCTGAGTACAACACATGAACGTTAAGATCATTTCTGTGCTTTAAGCACCTATTATCATGTGATAAATGCCACACATTGTAAGCCTCTTCTGGTATGCAAACAGTGGGCTATGCATTGATTTCTCTAATACCAGCTGACAGCTGTCTCATTTTCACCAGTGACAGACAGCATTGCTGAAAATTACTGCTCACGCAGTCTGATGTTATGGATTTGGTTTTGTCTCCGATGACCTTAACACTGTGTTAAGGCTCAATTATGAAATCAGAACAGGCTGTCACTTTGCAAAAGCCTTTATGGTTCAGCTAAATCATGAAATGAGAAGAAGTCATTTCATTCCAAGAGGCTGTATCGCTCATTTTAAGCACTAGTGCAGTTCCTGTTCAGAACGGGCTGAATACTTGGAACCGCTCATACAAACGACTTCACACTTAACACTGCGCTTTCTTTTGGGGCCTCAGCAATACACCTGCCATGACATAGTTGCGTCACACACCCGAGTCGCAGCTAATCGTGGTCAGAATCATCGTTGAAATACATTCAGCGGAGGTAATTTCCAAATAGACGTATTAGTTGCTTGCTTTGACATAACCACTGCTCTTATAAAGTGGAGCATGGATTTAATTAGCGGGGGTATTTTGCTGGCGGTTCCATTATTAGTGTTATAAGTTAGTAACTAGGGATGATAATAATTAACCGGCATTAAGAATTTCTACCGATTCATGCTATCAGTTAAACAGTTAAAAGAAATAGTAAACTCAGAGGAGCGGTTTGTCACTCTAAGGAGTTGCAGCATTTATTCACCGACAAATGAACTGTACACTGCACACTGTACTGCACACTGCACTGCTACGTTCACAGCTATAACGTTACTGATAACATAGTACTCGCCATCGTCACGCACAAACGGTCTGTCGGACACTCTCTAACGTTACGCCATGCCGACAGACACTATGTGTATGACAACGGCGAGCACGAAGCCACCAGCAACACTACAGCTGCGAATGAAGACACACAGCTGACAACCTCGCAGCTAAACTAAATGATGCTGTGGAGACTTTTACTGGGAAAGTGGATGCATGTGTCCACGACGATGCACGCAACATCGTGGCTGCTAACTCTCGGGTGAACTGGGGACTGGGGAGTTGTCTTTGTTTCATGTACGTATCATAATAACGGCTTGTATATCTGAAGTCCTCGGCCTTCCAGTTTCCCTTTTTGAATGACGAATACAGACTACCGCCACCTGCTGGTTATTTTACCTCATGCAGGCGCAGAGCGTACGTGTTAGTTGGCCGTTGGCTGTAGTCTTTGCAGTGTGTTCAAGTAAAACTTGTCGGCCAAGACAAAGGCGACGTGAGTGAGTCGGCCTTCATCGCCGCTAGTTCTTTGATGTCGTGTTGGTGTGTCTGGGCCTTAAGTCAGGCTCGCTGCGGACAACATGCTGGACTCAGTCCGCAGAGCCTTGAAGACCATGGGGTCCCCAGCAATACACCCGCCAAGTGTGAAGTAAATCGGATGAACGGCTGTCGAGATATGCGAAGGACGTACAGACAGACACAGATTCCTTGCTTTATAGTTTGATGAAATTGGATCGAGCTCTTTCATTGCAAATGTCTTAATAAAATAATCCCATTGTACTCTTCCAGAAGTGGTAGTAGAGAAGCTTTGCACAGTCTCACAACACTCAATCTTGTATTTCCCACCAGGGCTAGGCATGGAAGAAATACTGTCATGAATTTAACTTTTTCTTTTTTTAATTAATAGTGAATTGTCTCCTCTTCTTCAAGACCCTGAAACCAAGTCAGTCTATTGATTAAGGATCTTGGAGTGATAGCAGGTGACAGGAGGCGAAGTGCTTGTATCTGAGCAGTGAATAATGGTATGTGTCACTTGTACAACAGCTGTAACTCCTGCTACTTTCTGGCTGAATGGTTTCGGTGGGCTTTATAAATCAACTCGACCCGCCTTTGGTATTAGTAGGTGATTAAATGAATTAGCGGGACCTGGAGACATTAGCGTTGGCCTGTAACACAGGGGGCTCAGGGACACGGTGGGTTAGGATGGGGGGGGGGTGGCGGGTGAGGGACACAGTTTTATGTCCTTCAGCTGAGGCCACAGTTTCACAAGCAGGCAGGCATGCGAACACAGTGTACACACACTTTCTCATGACATAGAGGGGTTTGTACAGCTCACATGAATACACACACGGAGATAAAATGCAGATACACACACACTCTGTCACACACACACTGGCCCATTGTGTGTGACACTGTCGCCACTGTGTCTCCATGCGGAGCGTCCTGACACAGCACACGCCTCCTCGCTGCTAAATGTCATGCACTGTTACAGACATTATTGGTGATGCAAAGTGCAGCGTGTGTTTGTGTGTGTGTGTGGCAGCTGTGTATTGTTATTGTATGAACAGGGATGCTAATTTTGAAAAATGTCCTTAACCGATAACCGATTATTAACCGTTAACCGACAAGATTTGTGCCTCACATGCAGCGGTGCGCCAGCTACAGGAGCACAACAGATATTCGTTGACGGGAGTCCCCAGTTCAACCGTCTGGGAGCGTTAACTTAGCAGCCACGATGCTGTGTGTAGTGTCGCGGACATGCAGCCACTTTCCCAGTAAAAGTCTCCACCGCACATTTAGTTTAGTTTAGCAGGTTATCAGCTGTGTGTCTGCCCGGCGTAACGATACTTTGTCTGTCCGGCATAACTTTAGCGACTGGCCAACAAACAGTGTGTGTATTTGTGCTACGTTAGCAGCTCTAGCATTGCCGGAGGCTTCGTGCTCGCCGCCGCCACACACGTAGTCTGCGTAGCTTTAGCGAGTTTCCGACAGACCGTGTGTGTGTGTGTTGGCGGTGAGTGTGAGGTTGTTGGTGACGTTATAGCTGTGAACGTAGGTGTAGCAGTGTGTGTACAGTTTATTTGTCGCTGAATAAATGCTACGAAACTACAACTCCTCCGCTCTCCTCAAGCGAGCTGGAGAGACATCCATGGAGAGACCGGAACCAACTTCCTGTATCCCGCAACTCCGGCTCCGCCTCTTAAGGTGGGCTGTTAAAGTGGAACAGCTTTTCTCCTTAAAGTGACGAGCCGCTCCTCTGAGCCGCTCAACTTTTTAATTAATTATTAATATTTATTTTAACCGCTTTAACCGATAGAGTTAATCGGTTAAAATGCTTAATGTCGGTTAACGGTTAAACGGTTCATTATTAACATCCCTAATGAACATTCATCAGTTTGGAAACTAATTTGATTAACAATTAATTTTCAAAAACATTTTCTATCTTTTTGTTTGATAATAACTGAAATTGATTTTTAAAATTGTAGTCATTTAGGTCTTTCATTCAACTAATCTATTAATCTTAGGGCTGTAAATCGATTAAATATTTAATTGTGATTATTCGCATGATTGTCTATAGTTAATCACGATTAATTGCAAATTAATCACACATTTTTTATCTGTTCAAAATGTACCTTAAAGGGAGATTTGTCAAGTATTTAATACTCTTATCAACATGGGAGTGGGGAAATATGCTTGTTTCATGCAAATGTATGTATACATTTATTACTGGAAATCAATTAACAACACAAAACAATGACAAATATTGTCCAGAAACCCTCACAGGTACTGCATTTATTTTGCATAAAAAATATGTTCAAATCCTAATATGGCAAACTGCTGTCAGTGTGCTGACTTGACTATGACTTAAACTGCATGTGATTATCATAAAGTGGGCATGTCTGTAAAGGGGAGACTTGTGGGTACCCATAGAACCCATTTTTATTCACATATCCTGAGGTAAGAGGTCAAGGGACCCTTTGCCATGCCAGTTTTCCCCTTCCCAACAAGCAAGTATGACATGGTTGGTACCAATAGATTCCTTAAGTTTCATAGTTTCATATTATGCCAGTATCTTCACTAGCATTAAAAAAAACACAGCACCCAAAGTGAGATTCTTTAAATAGCTTCTTATATTTGACCAACAGTCCAAAAAGATTACCTATCATATAAAACAAAGAGAAAGTTGGAAACCCATCAGAAATTTTGGGGCATTTTTGCTTGAAAAATTGTGGCCGGCCCAATTTTAATTTTCTGTTGCTCCACTAATCATTTCAGCTCTACTCTGTTTTACTGTAGACGTCCTCTTTTCCCAGATGTGTTTACCTTCTGCTGCTGCCTGGTTGTGTGTCTTTGTCTCTGCATCTGCTCGTGCCAGGCAGAGACTGATAACAGCATTAGCTCGAACCCTCATAACAGCAGATGATGAACTGTGAGGGGAGACTGTGAAAGTACAGCAGGATTCACCAGCAGCACGAGAACACAAACACATTCACTCTTTTGTGGTCCAGTGCTCTGCCTTCTTCTTCTTCTTCTTCTTCTTCTTCTTCTTCTTCTGTGTTGCTGATTGACGGGGTCAGCCTCGGTGAGCGGAGTCTTCTTATTTTGGCAACTTGCTCCTATAAATGTCCGTTATAGCCGAGGGGGCAACTGTGAAACCGTGCACCTCTTTGTCTCAGTCATAAAACAGGTGAATGAATTGGTTGTCAAGATGATCTGTTCAGCACCTGAGGAACATTACCGCTGTCGTTATGAGAGGCATATCTGTAATGGGCTATGGGGGCATTTTTAAAGACATTAGACATTCATAAAGGGATGAAAGTGCGGGAATGGGAAGTCTTTAAAAAGATATGGTTTTCATTTGAGGTATTATTAAAATCTTTTGTCGGCTACTTAATAGAGAGGTGCCAATGTTCAGCGTTAGAACAAAACTTTTAACTGGAAATCTTTTGACTTCCATTCGTTTTTTTGTCAGCCAACAGTGTTTGTAGTCAGGTGGCATCCATTGAAGCTGACTTGTTATCTTAATTCTTCCTGTCATATTCTCCTCTCTTAATATAAATGAGATGAAAGGAAGTGAAGACTGATGTTTAAACGTCTCTTTTAAATTGTATTGATGAGGTGACGAGAGGAGGTAGAAGTGATTATAGGGGGAAGATGTGAAACCTTTTGGTGTTTGACCGCCGGGCCTCATTTTGAGCTTTATGTCCATTAGTTTTAATGTATTCTCTCTCTAATTAAAGAGTCTGCGTTAAGACACTGATTCTCCTGGCAAAAACATTAAACTCAAGAAAGTGACGGACTTCAGCTTGAAAATTCAAACGGATTCTAATGCAGTTTTGAATTTGAAGAAATTAGATAAGACTGCTTACCTTGCATTGCCTTCAAGCTCGGGGAATTAACTTTCTGTTGACTTGTTCAACTCTTCATGAACCAAACTCACAATGACTGTACTCTGTGTAGTTGGATGGTGGAGTTTTTTTTTTTAAGATTAGAGAATGTGCAGCCTTTTAATTACAGATAAAACAGGCAGCGTGGGGATGTCTGAGGGGAAACTACTGACATCATTACCACTGCTTCCTTAGTACTGATACTTTGCAGTTTTTTTAAGCAATTACTAAGCAGCTCGCTCATTTGCCTCAAAGATTTCAATCCCGGTTGATTTGGCAACATCTGTGGTTTCTGGTGGTAACGACAAGTGCGGTTTAATACCACAACCAGTGGGCAACCTCCGGGTCTGAAAAGTGAAGCCAATGCAGAAGTGCCTTAAACTTGCATTCTTTCTAACAGCCAGCAGGGGGCGACTCCTCTGGTTGCAAAAAGAAGTCTGATTGTATAGAAGTCTATGAGAACATGACCCTACTTCTCACTGGATTTATTACCTCAGTAAACATTGTAAACATGAGTTTATGGTCTCAATCGCTAGTTTCAAGTCTTCTTCAATACAGCATGATGTTCATTTAGTAAATTATGGTCCCATTTAGAGTCAAATAGACCATAAAGCAGGGTATGCTTTAGGGCGTGACTACCTTGTGATCGACAGGTCGCTACCACGGCGTTATCTGGTCTGGGTGGTCTTTTTCTTGTCTTAGTTTAACCCTTTCACCGTGTGTTTTCAGTTCCTAAAAGTTAATTGTAACATTTTGGTTGCCTAAAACGTCTTATTCAGCATTCGGTTGTACTCCCCCCGCTACTTCTGCTTGCAAAAAACCAAGACGGCAACGGCCAAAAATGCCGAACTCGAGGCTTCAACACGGCGGTCCACAAACCAATGACTACGTCCACTTCTTATACACAGTCTATGACCACAACAATTACTCCTTGAGCAGCAAAAGTGCTACTCGCGTTGTTGTCTGTTAAAAAAATAATTGAACTGCGATCTGATTTCATGCTTCACACAGTGCGAGTAGTTTCCCACACCAAGGAGTTGGTTACATGAATGAAGCCTTAAGGAACATTAACGTAAAAATCCTTTATGTCTGAATGACAAACTACCATCACTTTAACAGATGATGCAGCAGTCATGTATTCCATGTCTGAAAAGGGCTATGGAGATATGTCTCCAAGCTTGTTAGTTAATGTGTTACAGCTTTTAAAAACTCAACGTCTGAGCAAACTGTTTATAAAGACTGTGTGATATTGTTTAAAGGGCCTGAAAAAGATAGTTAGTGGAGTTGAGTTGTTTTTTGTCAAATTGAATGTTCATTTCTCCATGCTGCTGACAAACATAAGCAACAAAGAAAGGCTGCAACTAGTGATTATTTTTTCTATTGTCAATTAATCTGTGGATTATTATCTTGATTAATTAGTTGTTTGGTCTATAAAATGTCAGAAAATGGTGAAAAATGTCGATCAATGTTTCACAAAGCCCAAAATGACGTCCTCAAATGTCTTGTTTTGTCCACAACTCAAAGACATTCAGTTTACTGTCATAGAGGAGTAAAGAAACCAGAAAATATTCACATTTAAGAAGCTGGAATCAGAGAATTATGATTATTATTTTCTTAAAAAATTACTCAAACCGATTAATTGATCATCAAAATAGTTGATTAATTTAATAGTTGACAACTAATCGATTAATCTTTGCAGCTCTGCAACAAAGATGCAGGAAAAAGTAAAAAATATTCTAAATATAAAATATTCGAGCAGGACATTTAATATTAATAAGACATTAAGATGAATTCCTGCCTGTGGTGTATTATGTTCTGTAGTGTGCTGCCATTATCTATAGTGTGCGTCTATTGCCAAATCACCTTCATAATGACGATGATGGAAAGTCCATAATGACCTCAATCCAGCTGGTTTGTGGAGATATTAGTGAATTAAAGCTGATGTCAGCACTGCTCAATGCTCGCACGCACGCACACACACACACACACACACACACACACACACACACACACGCACACACACTTTTGTGATGCTATATTTTTAGGCCGTCATTGGAAGCGTTAATTTCCTGAATTTTTAACACCATTTAATTTAAGTGTAATCTTACATCTATTTTTATCAAGTGTGAGGACTCTTAAAACATCCATAATTTGAGTTTTGGTTTCTGTCCTTGAGAGGACGTTTTGGGTCTCATAAGTGTGGAAACTCGTGAACACACACAGCTGCGTTATCGTTGTCAGTGATGAAAAGGAGATAATGGACCAGAATGCTCAGTGACGGAGCCTTTGTACTGAACCGTCAGGCGGCCATGACAGGCCAAATATTCAAACTACCCTGTTTCTTCTGTGCAGCGAACCCAGTGAGATGCAGTAAATGGCTCCCAGCTTGTAACAATACATTACGATATTTACCTTGGACAACGTGGGCTGTGTTTATAGCATATTGTGCATTTTAAAGTTATGTCTCTTTTTATTGCTTTCATAATATACCTTTTTATTAATGTTCTGCTCTGGCTGTTCAGCAGCAGATACAGTTTTTACAAGAAAGTCAATTATGGTTCGAGTCTTTTTAGGCAAAGAAAGAACATTTTCTGAAAGTCCAGACCACTTATATTTGTTTCAGGGCGTGAGTGGTGTGGTTTGCATTTTTGCGATCTTGTAATCACAACAAAGCGGGATGTTTTGTGATGTGTAGGCAGCTGGCAATTTATGAAAACAACAACCTGAATACAAACGGAGACAAAACTGGAAGAGTTGTTAGTAATTGTCACTCTGGTGGTGGTTTACTGGGTATAAATATTGTTTAGCAGCAGCTGCTTCATGTGCATTGTCTGACTATATAAATATAATCGGTATAAAAGCTCGGCTGTGTCTTTTCCATAAAAAAGTGAAATAGGAAGTGTGAGTGCAGTGTAACATTCTTATCTGAAGCCGGAGAGCTGATTGAGGTCAATCTGTGATTTGCTGCCTTGGCCCCGGGGACCGGCTGTGATATCACCAGAGGGCTTACGGTCGCCCACAGCTCCCCGAGTTTTACATATCTTCAAACAGTTTGTTTTGGCTTCCTGCGAGGACATCGTGTCAAGTACATTGTCTGTTTTTCATGCATTGCTGAAGCTCTTAATGTGCAAGTCAATCTCCCCTTGGGGCAACAAATGACTTATTCTCTTCTATCTTCAGCTGTTTAAAAAGTGCCAAAGGCTGTGCCGGTATCATGTTCTTGTTCACCTGTTGTTAACGTTATAGAAACAAGACTAGAGATCAGCATGAGGGGCTTTTCAGTTTCATAACCTGTTTCAACCGTGAGAGAGCCGTCAGACGGGATGTCAAATGGAAACTTCTTTGTAAATATCCCCCACAGAGTAATGCATGAGAAAAGGTTAAGCTGGCATGACTCGTGATGAGCAGTGAAACCGCTGCGTGCTTCTTGTTCAGGCACCTCGCCGTCCTTTTCACTCATGTGGTTTCGGGGCGTTTGAGTGCTCGAGAGAGGGTAGGAAAATGCTTATCAGTCTAAAAATCTGTGGTATTCTTGGAAGTATTCATGCTAGTTTGGCAACATCCTCTCCACCCAGTGATTTGTGTTTTCCACGAGTGGGCAATAATCAAGTAGTTAATTAGAGTGTGGAAATAAGAAGAAAGGCAAAGAATGGACTCATACTGCTGTATACATGACAATATTATCATTATCAAGGGCGTAGGTTTGGTTTCAGAAGTTGGGAAACACAAGGTGCTTTTACCAAAGTCATGTTAATCCAACAACAATGAAATGCTATGTAAATTCCTGGATCAATTTAGATGATTCACAGGGACCTACCAACAACTTCGGCTGCAGCTAACAATTATTTAATTATCGAAATTGTCATTTGGTCTATAAAGGCCCAGACACACCAAACTGTCATCAAAGAACTAGCGGCGATGAAGGCCGTCCATTGTGTCGCTTCACGTCGCCTGTGTCTTGGCCAAAAAGTTGCACTTTGCACATACCGCAAAGACTACAGCCAATGCCAAACTACCATGTCTGTATTTGTCATTCAGAAAAGTAAACCAGAAGACCGAGCAATGCAGATATACAAGCCGTTGTTGTGCTACGAACAAGAAACAAAGTGGCGTTTGTCGACCATTATCACACCACTCTCACTCACCACTTATATTCATTCCAGACGGCCATGTCGTTGTGAAAATATCCGTGTATTGGAATGATCAGATGAGATGAAGATGAAAAATGAGAAGAGCCTTCGGTGTGTGCTTTCTTGACTTTACTCGTTTGCTTGCTTTCTTCATTTCTGATTCTCTGAATCTCCCGACGGCGCGGGAGCCGACGGCCCCAAGCTGTCCGACTGCCGACCATCGGCTTGGTGTATCAGGGCCTTTAAACATCAGAAAATGGTGAAACTCTGCCCCACACAATATCTTAGAGCACAAGGTGAAATGATCAAATGTCTTGTTTTGACAGACCCACAGTCCAAAATCCCTAAAATATTGTATTTGCTGTATTGTAAGACCAAAACAGCTGTTAATTATCACATTTGAGAACCTCAAATCATCACAAGTTTATCGTTGTTGCTTGAAAGAATGACTTAAACAGTTCATCCATTAACATCATAGTTAACATTTAATTTTCTTTTGATCGGTTAATCTGCTAATTGTTACCGCTCTATTTGCATACCAAAGAACTACTTTTTAACATGCTTTTAGCAACATGCTCCATCATAGCACAGCCTGTAAATAGCCTGAGAGACAAAAAAACGAGACAAAAAAGATCCATAAAGTCCATTTGTGCTGCTTGTAAAGTTTATTACTGTTAACACTCATTAACATACGATATAAAGGCGACCCAGATGAGCGTATCGGAGGACACTGTTAGGGAGATTTCAGTGAGGAAATCAAACTGAAACTGTAAAAATTGGGGACAAATTGGAGGATTTTGAAAAGTCCGATTATTCCCAGTGAAAATGGCGCCTTTGTTCATTATTTATCTATGCTGTATGTTTAAACTTTTACATGAATCCAGTGTTGTGAGAGCTGGGTAAGACGAGGCAAGTTTATTTGTTAAGCACCGTCCACAACAAGGCCATTCAAAGTGCTTTATATGCAGACATAAAAGGCATAATAAAATGATAATGGCTATCGGTCGCCGATTAATGCAGAAGTTATTAGCTTGTCTGGGTCTGTTTTTGTCACTCGTTGTTTTTTCTGTCTCTGGTTATACTTTCACTTGTGTGTGTGAGGACGAGTAATATAATTACCTCTGCTCTGAATCCCCTGATTTGATCAACAGTAGCTCCTGGGTTTCATATTCCCTGCAATGATGCCTTTGACCATCAAAGACAGCTAAAGAAAACACTGGACGTTCCTTGTTTGTCACGCATCCTGTCTGAAGTTAATTCACTTTGCCCGCTGCACTCACATCTCACCAAGAGAGAGAGAGTGATGTATGCCGTGCCTGGAAGTAGGTCTGCACGATATATCGGTTCAGCATCAACATTGCGACGCGCATGCGCCATGGTCACATTGCAGGACGTGCGATGTCAGCAAATTAAATCAAACACATTATGCTACAACTTTTTTGCTACTTGATACAAAAGAAAATACGGTTCTCATTTTCCACGCCTAATCCAGTGTTTTCCATTAATTACCTTCAGTCTAGGTAGGCCTGCCACAGTTTCATAATGAACCGTATATATATATATTTATATACTTGTCAACGGGTGGGGTCCACGGCTGCCTGGGGGATTCAACTCGGTGGGTGAGAGAGGCACATTTCCTCCATGTGCGCCGTGACTAGCTATAGTAAGTTGGCTTGGAAAGGCCCGGGGTGAAGGTTGATCGCGGCTCCGACCGTGAGCTTTACAGCACCCCTCGCCCAGACCTCGTCACATTCCGTGGCCGTGGACTGAAGTCTTGGTTATAATCCCAAACGGACGCGTACATGGACAGCTGTGGACACCACTGACGCATAGTGGTTCTGTTTATACTGTCCGTCTGAAGGACGCGTTCCACACATGAGCAGTAGAAATAGGACAAGGTCGCACGGTCACAACCAATTTGCGGTACGCAGACGATCTCACAGAGCCTACGGTACATCCTCTGATGATGACATTTACGTCACACGGACCCTAGCAAACCCTCACGGACCATCACAAACGTGGAAAGTATAACTTCAGCTTTAGTGCTCGCTGCGCCCTTTCACCCTGCAGGGAGTGACGGGCTCCCGGCGCAAATGTCAACCGGGGCGGACTGCCTCAGCGTGAGGGGTCCGTGGCGATGTTGGAAACCCAACCAACAAAACACGGAGCCTGTCTCGTTAGCCATGCTTTGTGGGTGTGACTTTTTTTGCTGTGTCATCACCATTTACATCCATACAACCAATGTGTTTATGATTAGATTGTTTACAAGAGCACAAAATTGTTTATCTAGCCTCTTCATTTTGCTCTCAAAGTGCAACAGATTGACGCATTTACCTTTTAAAATGTAGCCTACAATATTTAGGGTGAATATTTCTGTATTTCTTCATATCTTAATATATATCATAGAAAAAAAAAAAGTCTGTTTTTTCCATTATCTTGCAGCCCTACTTGGAAGCATTCACAGAGCATCAGAGGAAACGTTCACCTTGTAAAAGTCAACATGTTGTAAAATAAAGCATTTTGTGTAAAATGTTTTATAGATGTCAGCGCTTTAGGGTCATAGTTGTTGTTAGACCCAGTTCGCTCGTTGGCCTTTTC
>CAKAKR010068248.1:0-46470 GCA_916700685.1 Adelosebastes latens
AAGAGTTAGTTTAGCTCTGAGAATATCTAGTGAATGTACAGTGGACGTTTGTGTAGAAATAACTGCTGCAGCTCCTCCAGACCAACAGAGGTTTTCCGTGTCTTGTGAAGTGACGGGGCTCCGCAGCGAGAAACGTTATCGTCTCCGACCGCGTGCCGGTGTCTTCCCTGTTTCCTCCGGCCACGGTCGGGAGGCTGAGGCAGGAAAAGCCAACACTAGGATCAGCACTGATTCATGGAGAGACCTTCGTCTGGTCAGCTAACATTACTGCCAAGGAGGTGTAATATAGAGTGATATTGTGGTTTTAGCTGACGTGTGTCGCCTCACCTTTTTGAGCGATGCTCGTTCATGTCTATTTTAGAGCGAGCACAAGCGAAAGCCCGACGCTGACTTTCGTTGACTTAACGGCCACAGGTGTCGCTGTTAACAAGCATTTCTGAAAGTTACAAACAGTCCCTTTAATTAATATTTTTTGATTAATCAAATAAATTATTCCTAATCTCGCCTGTAAAAAATGTCCAACATTCAGTCCCAAACCCCAAAATATTCGATTTACAGTAATAAGACCAAGGCAGGTAAAAAGAAAATCTCTAGGGATGCACCGATACTGGATCGGATATCGGGCCAATACTTCAAATAGCTGGATCGGGTATTGGTGACAATGGGGCTGATCTATCAAATTCAATTCTATGTTTTACAAAGGTTTACACCTGAATTGTAATTCCTTTTAATTTTGAAGATTTTTTTTTACCAAGTTGCTGGTGTATGATTTATTATTTTAATAATAAATAACAATATGTATTTGTTACATTGTGTTTTTCAAAGTTAGGAAAGCGATGTTTAAGTCAAGCCTGATGTTGCCTTACACATAAAAGAATCATCCCAGTCACTTCCACATAGTGAGACATACAGCTTATTAATCAAACACTGGTATCAGAGCCGTACTCGGTATCAGCCAATACCCAAAGCAGGTATCACTATTGGTATCGGGACTGAAAAATCGGATCAGTGCATCCCTAAAAAATGTCACATTTGAGAACCTGGAACCATCAAATGTTTAGCATTTTTGCTTGAAAAACGTCTAAAATGATTAATCGATTATCAAAACGGTTGCCGCTTCATTTTCTGTCAATCAACTAATCAATAGATCGACTACTCATTGCTGCTCCAATAAAAATTGTTGCAGATTTTTTTTTGTATTTCAAAGGACTAATTTACTAATCGCTTCAGCTCTAATTATGTCTAATTAATATTAGCCTAGTTAATTGATTTATTGTATGTTTGTAGGCCCACTTAATATTACTCAGCCATCAACAAACCCATGCATCACCGCATACTTACTCATCAATCTTTTCATTTACCTTTGTGTACATTTTCCTTTAGTCTCATAAATGTCACATTAATACCAATTTGTTTGGGCCTGAGCATTGGAATTCGTAATTGTCATAATTCCGACAGCACTTGAAGGCAATCTAACACTTTTTTTTAGACTGCTTGTGTGTTGGAGATCTGCTCTGCAGGGATGTGACCGACAAAGAGAGGGGAGGGAGCAAGCCCCTCTCATCTGTCATGCATTTCCCCTTTGATTCAGCAGCAGCCACTGAATCTTATTTTCCAGCATTTTCTCCCCCTGGGCGCTTTGTTCTGTGTTCAGCTGTGGAATGTGCTGGAGAACACAGTTAATTGTAAAAAAAAAAAAAGACCTATCTCTGATCTTGTTTTTCGCTCTCTTTACCTTTGTTTTCCAATAGCTAAAACTACCACTGAAAGATTATTCAGGTTTGTGCCAAGATCACACAAAGCAGGGGCGTCAATTCAGTCAGACCTACATCACAGCAGAGGGGAACAAAAAAACCTTATGGCGTGACAGATATTATCTGTCTGTGTGATGAAATGTAGCTCACAAAATGATCAGTTAAGAGGAAACACTGCTCATAAGTGTTCCCTATTAACATCCCTTTTGATTTTCTTTAGAGAAAATGAACAACAGGATCCAATTTGGACACAAATAATGAAGGTATAATGGATATAATGCATATCAACCTGATGGCATACATCTTTTTGTCTTTTCAATTTCTGTTCCTACACATGAACTAATGCCATTTTCATTATTTCCCCAGTATCCCAAAATTCTACAAAACCATTTTCTTTCAAAAATATTAGTTGGACTTGAATATGTTTTACTTTCACCAGCCACTTCCACCCACATGGTTTGTTTTCAAATGAGCCAAAACTGTACAAGTCAACCACTCCCCATAAGAGCTGAAGGCAATCTGCTTTCAAACAAGAAACATTCAAAGTTTACATGTAAGAAATTATTGAAGGTCAAATTTGCCAAACACTGCCAAATAAGCAGCAAAATGCAATACTTGCTCCACCTGTTGGTTGTTTTGTGGCGATGTGAACATTTTGTAGACTTAAATAACTGTATTAGGGCAGAGCTGCACAACAAACTCAAAATTTAGTGTGAAGTGTGAAAAAAACCCACTGTGTACAGAGTACAAAGTGGATATTTGCTCATATGAACACTAGTGTAGTTGCTTTAGGGTAAATGTCAGTATGTTAACACACAAAGATGTGATGAAATGTGGTTGAACAAACTGCTCCCACACATGTTTTTTCTTTTTCTTTTTTTTTTTAAACAATAATTTCACATATAAATTCTCTCTATCATAAATCAATCTATAAGACATTTTTACAAATCAAACTCAGCCTGAAGTACAGAAGAAAGGTACATGTACAAGTACATTAAGACACTGTGACACAAGGTTGCTGAGTGAAACACAGTAAGGCACCAATGCCGTAGTATGCGGCATAGGTAGTTTCCAAACTAAAAGAAGAAGAAAAAAGTCACCAACCAGCATTAAATACCAGCATTTTTCAAAATGTGTCAAGAAAATTAAAGCATAAGAAACAATACTGCAAAGCATAAACATATTGTGTTAAAAACCCTGTTAGTGGAACACATCCTGTGAAAGATTAGCAGCACAGAGAGCTACCTGATCTTTGTGTTGGTTTGTACAGAAGCAGAGGAAGGCCATAATAATCTGAATCTTAAACGCAGCTGACGTAGTTGTGAAAAATAACCACTAGCCTACTGAACACTTAATGTTGAGATTTAAATACTACTGAATTAATAAAATACAGTATTTTACTTTGAAAACCATCTATCTCAATTCATGTGGTTTGAATTTCAAAACTTTTTTTCTTTTCAGGTTCACAAATGTCCGGGGGGTTCCAGACAGTCTTATTAGGTTAAAGTTTTTATTTCGTTTCTTGAATTTTGGCATCTGAATTTCCCAAACTAATTTTAACAACCTGATTTTTTTGACTCAACTTAAAATTTTAGATCTGAAAACGACCTGAAAAAAGTTTTTTTTTTAATAATTTTGGGCACAATTTTCCATCTGAATTTTCATACACTAAAAACAAATTTAAAATCAAGAGTGCATTATAATTATTTTTGAGAGGGGAATTTAAACCACATAAATGTTTTGAACAACTTGGTCTGTGGGATATCTGCAAAGCCAGGGAGGGGGCCGGGGGCCTCATAATGCCACTATTTTATCATATACACTGATCTTAATTATTGCACATTTGACTGATTTGACTTGACGTTTCTCTATCGTCATGCTCACGTTTTTTTGAAGCGGAGGCAAGTGGTCATACAATGAGTAGTCGTCTGTTTAGCCGGCAGCTATAAATTCAGTGGTGTTCAAATTAAGAAGAGCCTAAATTTCACATCTACTGTAGGTACTGTAGTTGCTTGCAAGATTAAAATCCTTTTGGCCTATTTTTGCTTCCGTAGCTTGGTAACAAGATCTGGGCTGCAGTCAAATAGTCTTTTTTTTTTTTGCTTAGGAAGGTTCCTAACTGAGTGAAATGACCCGTAAATATCAAATATAAAGCATAGGGTACACTGGACAACCCTTTACGAAAGGAAAGGAGATAATGCCGTTCCACAATTCCTTGCGGCAGCATCACGGCATACCCACGACAATAACATCCGCCGTCGCATAATTACGTAGCCTAGGGTAAGTGCAGTCGAATTTTCTTAACACTGCGCTTGTCTTTTTCTAAGTCCTTATGAATTCTCCTTCACATAATTATTTCCTTAACCTCAAGACGTTTTCCATCGAGGTCAAGGAAAAGCGGTGAGGAAAAGACACAATTTTTCTTGACTATTAGACCGCAGGCCTTTTCTTAGCGTTCAAAAAACAAGTGGAACGTTAATCACGCTAATAATAGGATGTGTGGTGCTATAAGGAAAGTCTGTATATTAAATCAATTTTAAGTTGCCAATTCTTTCTACCATAATTTATCTCTGTGAAGAGTTGTTGGAGAATCTCTTCGTCACCAATGTTCATCATCCAGGATGCACAAAAATCAACATCTTCACTGATTATATAGTCTTGACTATGGAGCATCGCTGCCATCAGACACCCACTGACAGTGTGAAAGATCACACTATTTATATTCCTGCACACCTTCTGTTGATTCAACAAGATCGCTCCCCCTTTTACTGCAGGCTGTTGAACGGTGAGACATGAGAATTAAGTCGAATCAAATGATCCAGGCTGATCATAAAACAAATATTGCAAGAGGCGAATTTTTGGATTCAGATAATATATGATGCATTTCTCTGCAAGTACAAGTGAGCTGCTGCTGCCAAGCTATCTTTTACACGGTGTGTTTCACTGTTGTGCTGTAAAGGCTGTGCTTCTGTTTCACACTGTTAAAAAGCGTCAAAGCTGAAAAGATTGTTTTGAGATGAGCTCTGCCGGTTTCGTCACGTCCCTTTCTGGTTTTTCTGAGAAGGGAATGTAAAGAGGACCAGAGCTATAAGACATAACTGTGTTACTTTCTCCTCTAAAACATAAAATAAAGTCACAGAATAAACAATTGCAATCCAGAATAGTATTGCTCACAGGGTAGGTTAATATTTGATTCACTATTTAACTGTCTTAACACAACTTCCTCCCCATTATTGATACAAAAATAGTTAAGAAAACATTTACTGTATATAAAGTGTGTGGCAGACAATCAAGAAGTGTGTTACTTTGTTCTAAATATCGGTAATTAAAGTCAGAAATTGTCACACCCGACGAGAAAATGCAACAACTACCTATATCACAGCCCCCCCACGCCCCCCTTTACTGTACCTTTCCAGTCAACACACACACACACATTCACTTGGTAAACACTGCACAAAGCTAGCTTTCACCACAACCACAGGCACAGTAACGAGTATATGTATTTTCTGTTGTCTGTAAATTAAATGAAGTGTGGCCGCAGCTAAAAATACAACCCATTCGCCTGTCGACATTCTGCAAGTTAGTCAATGCACACTGCGGCTCCTGTGAAAACCGTTTGAGTTCCCTTCGGCGAGGTTGAGTGGTGCCGTGTGTGCTTTCTGTAATTATGGATGCAGGTCTGTGTGCTCTGAGGGTGTGTCCGTGTCTGTTTTTGTACCGGGTCCACTTACAGAAATTTGTGAACTGACTAAACCATAAGGCAAGGGATTCTGTGGGCGCAGCCACAGCACATATTAGCACCAGTGCAGGTAAAAGAGAGCAACAGGTACCTTTACTTGTCACCTGTTACTGCTGCGATGTGTGACCAAGTTATTTTTAATTTCAATACATTAAAAAAGAGTCTTTGAATATGCCTTTGACATTCCGTGTGACTTTTGAAATGTGGATGGAAACTCAAGATCACACAACCACCACAGCAACTATTATGCTTTTCTCTATATATATATATATATATAACATATCTCAATCTGTCAATGCTTCCACAAACTAGTGTTTTCTAAAAATATCTAACAATGTGAAATGCTTATTTCTTCTCAGAGATCACTACTGAACTTCATCTCAACATCAACCGTTACACTTCCACTGTCAGGTTACATGTCATGAATTTTATTTGCCTGACAAAAATGTCTAAAATGATGGAGTTGATGTTTTGTTTACTTAAGTTGAGGCTCGGCAGTGTCGACTGAGAGGGATTCATTCAAGTGTAGTAATTCAGCTGAAGTCTTCAAATTAATTCTTCATAAATTCACTATAAAACTAATCTAAAATGGCCACCGCTTCCGCCTGGCCTTCAAAATATCTTTCAACATGCCTCCGTCCCCAGAGAGTCCTGCACGTTTGAATGCAAAAGACAATTGCAATGAATTTGCAATAGACACATTGGGATGTAGAGAGTTAAGCTTTGGCAAAGTAATAATCAGCAATATTTTCAACATGGTGATTTAAGGCTAGGGTTGGTAATATTCTTCCAAAACACATTTGTTATATTTGTTGAAATTCTCATTACATCCTGAAAGCAATCAATAAATCAAATGCTCTGACAAAAAAAAATGGGGAAAAAAATCCAGTATCTGTGGCTGTCGCAGGAGTGTAATAAACCCGTCCAATCATTTTCATTTTGGCTGGAAAATGACTGGACGTGCTACCTGCCTGCCTGCATGCATGCACTCTGCCCGTGCACTCATTGTGCATCACCAGAGTCTTCCACTAGCTGCTATAGCTTGACAGCTGTAAGTACTACCAATAGCCATGTTCATTGTTTACGTTCATAGAGTGCTACATGAATGAGTCCTAAAACCCGGAAATGAGTTAGCATTTTAGCACTTCCGGTTCCCTCGTCTGAGAGTCAATGGGTTTTTTGAATGAGTTTTTAGTAAGATGCCTGAAACATTTTGTTCTACGACATAAAATACGTTAATAAATATTCCGCTCGTGGATTTTGAAGCTTTTACGTGTCTTCAAAAAGACGGATGCTAACTAGTGGCTAAATGAGACACAAAACGGCATCACGCCGACTTGTCTGCCTTTAAAGCCTTGTTGTGTGTACTCGCGTTCATGCAACTGTGATGTAGTTCATTTATAGCCTAACGTTAGCTTTTTACTACTGGCGATTACATTTACTCTTCAAAAATCATAAAAGTTGTGTTCATTTGTGAAGATTATCTTATGGAACAAAACATGTAAGTATTATAAACATTTGTTTGGCACAGAGCTTATTTTTTTGCAGTAATCCAAAACGCAAAGGAACAATCCCATTGGCTTTTTGTCGAGGGAACCCAGGACGATTCTAACTTCCTGGTTGGCCTACAAAAATACGTCACCCCTGGAGCACTCTGTTACGATATGTTTACATTCATAATGATAATTGTGGGAGAGTGGCTTTGGAGGGAGGCCTGAAGGGACGGGCTGTCAATGTCGTCTACTTGGCGACTTTCTCGCTAGATTTAGGGACTTTTGGAGCTAGTGCTGCTGCTAGGTACTTTCATTGGAAAAGAGCACGGAACACTGGGCTGGGTTTTTCGGTTGGATCATTTTTAAAATCTAGCGTACTCTTGCTGGTTTCTCAAGATTACCAACCCTAGCTTTAACCTAAATTGTATCCATGTTCAATTTATGTAACTTGTCTCACTAATGATTTCCCTGAACGGAAGAAGTAGTCTACGTTTCTGGCCCCAAAAAACAAAGATTTGATTGTGATCAATACATGACGAGTAGGGTAGCTAGCATGACCAGTGATGGTAGCTTCATGCAGCCACACCTCTGGCTTAAACAACAGACATCTCTGTTACCTTAAATACTCATTAATAAACGACTAAGCACCAGTTAAAGATTGGAAAAATACATAATTTTTAGTAAATATTTATTTAGAGTTAGCCAAATTTAAAAACTGTGGGTGTGGTTTGTTTGTACTGGTAACGTAAGCAAACAAACCCATAACTGTCATCGGATTTTGATTCAAATGTTGCCTGACGACTGTAACTCTGGCTGGTTTATAGTAATACATGGCATCACCTTTTTTCCAATTAAGCCATGTCCACTTCAAACCAGTGAGAAAAACAAGGAGCAAGAATACTAATATAGAAATCTCTCATGTGAAATAACTGCAGTGGAATATTTTGTGTGAGAATTTCATAGTAAGAAACTGAGAACATTTGTTGTCAAGGCCTTTAACAACGGTGCTGCAAAATCCATGACAAAATAGAAAATAATTACTACTGATTTGAAAAGTGGCCATGCATGTCCATGTTCTGGCTTCTAAATTGGAAAAGCTATTTCCTTTGTCAACTCTTACATTTCTGTTATAAACTTCTTGTATACAGACAGAAAAACAAAAGAGAGGCGCCATGTTTCATGTTGTAAACCTTTCTGTTAAGCTTAAGGATAATCCTGACGTCAGTTGTTTGAGCTGGAGGTGTGGAAACACAAAATTATCAGACAATAGTTTACTCAACAACTTCATCCAGGACCTGCTTCTTTTAACGGTCCCAGCTCAACCAGTTCAACAGACAAAAACAGAGTGCCATCTACAGAAGCTTAAAGGCCATTACAAGGCAAACCATGATAAAAAATGACATCACATTACAAGCCGTATGACTAATCAATTGGCTGTCAGTGATTTTACAAACAACGCCATGACAATGCTTTATGCTGTGCCACGTTAAGAGTGCGGACTGTGTCTTTCTCTTCATCTCCATAGACCCTGGTTGCCTGTACGTCTGTCACATCCCTTTATCCCAGCTGAGCTTACACCCATTTTTCGCCCGTCTGGGATGACAACTGCTCCGCGCAGTTATCCTCACTTCATCTTACTGTTAGGACTCCAACAAACTGTGCCAGCGGCAAACCTGCTGTCCTTTAGACTCTTTCATCTGAGTCCAGTGGGTGAGCTCCTCCTCTCCGGAGCTGTTGAGGCCGAGGGAAATCCAGCCGATCATCTCCTTGCGCTTCATGCTGCGCTTGTTGTAGACGGAGAGGATGAGCGTGACGTCCGATAGCTGGAAAAGAGCTACCTGGAAGACAAACGTCTCTTTGTAGGTCGGGTTGGGCTGACCTCGACGGATGGACGTCTTACACTTGGACATCTCGTGGCCCATGGAGTTCAGTAAAGTCAGCTTAACATATGTATCTGAGCAAGAAACAGATGAAGTACACAAATTAAAGCGGAAATGATGGAAACCTTTAGAAATATTTTTAAATGTATGGCACCTAACTTGGATCATTTGTGCAAAATCCTCATGTTCCTCTGGTGTATTCTCTTTGAGTTAAAGCATTACTACCTGCTGCAGCTGTGTTTCCTCTGCAGCGAAGCATGACCCATTTTCCCCACAAAGCATTTGTTCTTGTAATAACGTCACGGCAGTTGATGTATAAGATCATGACCACATAGGATGCGGTTTTTCTCCTGATCAAACACACAACGCAGCTGTGAGTGTTCCTGATAACAGAGTGAGAATTCAAAGGGTGCGAGCAGCGTTACTTCTGTCTTGTTGCTATGCAACTACTGTATGTCTAACCTGAAGTAGGGGATAATGGTGAAGATAAAGATGGACTAGAAAAAGTTAGCGATGCGTCTGCCTGTGCTTAGAGGATGAGGAGCCGCTTCTAAAAACAGATGAGGTAGATAAAATTAATGTTCCTCATCAGGAAAGCCCTCCAGCAGCTACTATTATTTTCCCTGACTTTGACATAATGTCAGTGTCATGACATAACGTGCACAGACTTTTAGAGCCCAGGGCAGTGTCCCAAAACGTGCTCTGTCCAAAACGTGATGCAAACAAATGAGAATGTTCAAAAACATGTACTAAGTTAGTGGTGGTCCCCAACCTAATTTCCTTGAAGCCCCCACTACTTGTATCTAAGAAAAGCTGAGCCATATTTTCTGTTGTCATCAACCAAAAAAAAAAAAAAGACAAATCCTCAAACAAAATCTTCAATTTGAAAAAGGTGATTCAGTGTATTAAATGAGTTTAGTCTTTTTTTTATCTAATCAACTTTCTGAAATGAATATAACTCGTCAGTTCCGTCAACATTAATAAATTGATGACATCTTGACGGATTCGCCAAGTGAATGTAGTTACATAATATAATCTTTTTTTTGTAACAACTTAATTAATTTACTATAATAGTGTTAGAACG
Organism: Adelosebastes latens; assembly: GCA_916700685.1. Taxonomy (NCBI): domain Eukaryota; kingdom Metazoa; phylum Chordata; class Actinopteri; order Perciformes; family Sebastidae; genus Adelosebastes; species Adelosebastes latens. The sequence continues at coordinate 9,951 of CAKAKR010068248.1, forward strand.
GAAATAGTTTTTTTGTTATTGTGGTTGTATAAATGTAATTTATGGTACTGTTAGTACCATAAATTACTAACTGCTTGCCTCCCTTTGTGTGCAGTGAGCGAGAGAGCAAACTGTTTTTTGACCACTGTGAAAATGTTGTTTTTTAAAGGCTAAACGGCAACAAATATTGATTAAAGCAGAATATTTTGTTAGATAAAAACTAGTGCTGTCAAAGTTAACACGATAATAACACGTTAGCGCAAATTCGTTTTAACGCCACTAATTTCGTTAATACATTAACGCAATTGATATTTTGAAAGTTGTAGCCTACCGGGCTCAGTTTTAAAGCTAGAGTGAAGATATTGGCATCATATGAAACTAGAAAAACCTAAGGAATCCATTGGTACAAACCATGTCATACTAGCTTGTCACGAAGAGGCTAAATAATGCTCAAAACTTGCGCTACATTTTGGCGACGAAAAACTGGCACGGCCATTTTCAAAAGGGTCCCTTGACCTCTGACCTCAAGATATATGAATGAAAATGGGTTCTATGGGTACCCACGAGTCTCCCCTTTACAGACATGCCCACTTTGTGATAATCACATACAGTTTGGGGCAAGTCATAGTCAAGTCAGCACACTGACACACTGACAGCTGTTGTTGCCTGTTGGGCTGCAGTTTGCCATGTTATGATTTGAGTATATTTTTTATGCTAAATGCAGTACCTGTGAGGGTTTCTGGACAATATTTGTCGTTGTTTTGTGTTGTTAATTGATTTCCAATAATAAATATATACATATATTTGCATAAAGCAAGCATATTTTCCCACTCCCATGTTGATAAGAGTATTAAATACTTGACAAATCTCCCTTTAAGGTACATTTTGAATAGATAAAAAATGTGTGATTAATTTGCGATCAAATATTTTAATCGACTGACAGCCCTAATAAAAACACGTTGTGAATTTTGGAAATTATTACATTTATCTTTTTCAATACATTTGGACTTTTGGACTTCACGCTCTGAAGTTATTGGAAATGTTTGGATCACACAAGTCGGAAACAATCCTATGCAGCCACCACTGGAATCTAATTCTACAAATAGTATAATACTAGCCTTATCCTTATCCACTAATGTGCAGAAATGCCAGAGTGTGGCCTACTAAGTCATAAAAAAATATATCTTTTTAAATTGTTTTATGTACAGAATTTTGTATAAATTATCCAGTAAATTTTATGATTTTAGTTATAAATGTGCAAATCTAATTTTGACAACCTCAGAGCAGACAAATCCTCGCACACGCCCTGTGATCTTTGTCACCCCCTGATCCCAGGTTGGGAACAATTAAGTGACTGGTGCCTAATTCTAATACGTCGCAACAATGGTATTAACTTTTCTGACGTGGCACCAAACAATAAACGTAGCTCAACATCTTTATAATCAAGCAGAAAACATCATCTTTGGACACGTTTCACATTAGCAGTTATGTTACTGATAATCTTGGTCTGTGTGACATTTCCCATCTTTTCCCCCAGCTGATTCCCTTCTATCTATCTATGCTATTTTATTGTAAATCAGTGCATATTCCCAAAAAATCATTCCCAATAAATCTCATTCAGTTAGCTGCAAAGAGGAGAAAAGGAAAAAAACACTGGCATTATCAAGTGATTCTACATTCACGCTTTCCTTTTTCACTCCTCATTTCCCTGCAGAAATCATGATATAAACTGAAGCCACAAATCCAGCGGAAAGTAAACGAGGCAAGACTGGCAATCACAATGGGTCTTTGAGAGTGTTTCGCCCCTCGTCTACAACCGTACTCCATAATAATGCTGTGTATTATGTTCCTGTCTAAGAGGGAGTGTAAGGAATGAATTGCCGAGGCTTTCATGCTGTCGAGTGCCAGCTGCCTTCCAACGCCTAGCTCACCGCCTTGAATCACACATTCAGTTGCTCTCTTTGACATAAAAGCACAGTGAAAAAAATAGCCTTGATTTCTTTTTTGACTGCTGCTGAATGGGCTCTGTAGAGCCGTGGATGTCTTAAGTGGTCAGTAGCGGTGATGCATGGCTCTTTGGTATTGTTGCTGAATGAGAGGGGCTGCGACTGATGATTAACTTGACTTGTCGGCTTGGTACTGTTTTGAAATTATAGAAAAGGAGCTGTGAAATTGCTCTGCATCTTTCACCGCGCTCTTTCCACTTTGTGAGACGCACAAAGTCAATCAAGGCCTTCATAAGGATTTTGCACAAAGATTTTTTTTTCCCGTGTTACCAGATGTGACTATTTTCCAAACGCAATTTATATACAGTACGTGGATATGCTATTCAGGAAGGCACAAACAATATCGAAATCTGGCAGCTAGTCATTAGTTACAGACATTCATAAATACAAGGAACACAGCAATTAATGGCAGGACAGTACAGTGTGTCTTTTAGATGAATATTTATGCTCTACTCTGTCACAGAAGTCCTGTTTCTGTTTCACATGCTGTAATCACAACTGAAAAATGTAACACCTAGAGCATGCCAAAGTGCACTGTTTGAATAAAAGCAGCAATCAATGACGCACAGCATTTCCTTCTAGCTGGCCAACAGCCACCAAGCAAACCGGATTGAGTTAGCATGAAGTGTTACTTCTGAGTGAAAACATGAAAGACTTGCAGGCATCACTGGCACGCACACAAGACACGACACAGGTAGTGGAGAGTGGTTGCTGGGCTCGATGAGTCACAAGACATACACATTCAAAAATGAAGGGGAACAAGGTTTACAGCAAGCAGCCATCTTCATGGATAAGTGTTTCAATTTTAAAGTGTGTGTGAAGGAGTTACAATGAAAAACGACAAATTAATATGTTATCTCTCATTTGTTTTAGGGCTGTCCTCGACCAAAAATTCTTAGTTGACTAACACTCATATGATTTCGTCGACTAATAGATTAGTTGATTTAATCGACAGATCTTTAAAAATGAGTTTTTCCACAAAGAATCACACAAAAGCACCACTTTAAATCTAGTGTTTACCAGAGATGTGCTCATAACTTTCTTGGAAATATGTCATTCAGCATGAAAAAAGCATTGAAAAATGATCGACTAAAGAAATCCTAGCCACAGCGGGCGATTAGTCGACTAATCGACTAAGAGGGGGCAGCCCCAATTTTTTTTAATCTATACAAAACCAAAGCGTAAAAACGACACGTTGCGTTTATGTGCTGCACTATTTCTTGGCGCAGTAACAGCCAGACAATCAGCGGAGATGGAGCGGAGGGATTTTGTTACTCCCTGTCTCCAGTCTTTATGCTAAGCTAAGGTAACCAACCGCTGGCTGTAACTTCTCAAAGTGGTATTGATCCTTCTCATCTAACTCTTGGCAAGAAATTGAATATTCTTATATCCCAAAATGTCAAACTGTTGTTTTAAGTAAAATAAAAAATCCAAATTAGAAAAGAAAGTGACTGCTACACACTTTTAGCAATGGCTCTTGTGCTTGTCAATTCCTTGGTTGTCACATTCTTCCATTTCCTCACAAATCATTAATTTTTCAAACTGTTTTTTTGCGAAAAAAAATGTTTTACAGATATTATCATGGAACCCAGATAAGCAAATAAAATAGTTAGAAAAGTAAAGAATGTAAATTACAAATGTTAACCAATGGAAAATGCTCTGTGTTTGATTGACTGCATCCATGAAGATAGTATGAAAAGGGCCACAATTCAACAGCAATCACACCTCACTTTGCGGCAGGGACAGGGACTCACCTCTGATAATATAAACCTGTCCACCTATCAAGTGTTTTAGACAACAGAACAGCCCATCTGACAACAAGGGTTGGACAGCAGTAAGAGAAAACAACGGACCAAGATGTCAAAAAGGCAGTAGGGTGAGAGAATTTCAAGGTGCAGACATAATAGAAGATGCAAGGAAAGAGAAACAGGGTCAAAAGGCCGACAACATTGCACAAAGTTCAACAAGAGGCAGTTTTTGTTTGAACATGCTGCTCAGACCCCCTGGAAACTGACCAGTAAATGAGGAAACCAGGGACCAAACCAGAGGAAAACTGAAAAGCAGGCAGTACAGCGGAGATAGATCAGATTATCTCTCATTTGGAGAAGCTGTGCCTAGTTTCTCTCTGGCTCAGTCTTAGTTTGACAAATTAAAGCAAATAACATTTATTACCAGCCGCACTGCGACAGCTACGCTAGTATTGTTTTCACCTTGTGAGTCTGTGTGTGTGTCATCATGGCAAAATGTGGTCCTGGAGACACTTACTGTAGTGGGAACTACCACAGGAGCAGTTTTGAGTACTTTTCCAACTCTTTATAGACCTTCTCATTGCCATTCTGTTGCTAGGGCAACAGCTTTGGTCCAAGTTTACTTCCTGTCAGCTTGAAAAGGTCTATATTTATGTCTGTCTATGGACAAATTTTCTCAACTCAATAGCGTTACCATAATCGTGTAAGATGCAGTCACGAAACTTTACAGGTGTATAGTTGAGATTGAAATGAAGGTTGAGTTTGAAAATGGCCGTGGTCCAAATAAGGACACCGGAAGGACCCCCCCACACCACTTTAGAGAACCCTGGCCCGTTTTGGCTTCACAAAACTTTACAGGTATGTAGTTGAGATCATAATAAAGGCCAAGTTCGAAGATGGGTGAGGTCAGAGCAAGGATGTCAGAAGTAGGGGCGTGAGAAGTGGGTAAGGGGCCATTGGTCCCCGCCACTTTACAGCCCTGGTTCGATGCGTCGGTGCGTTGTGGCTGGTGTGATCCCATCACAAGATGATCTCTAGTTTAATATACATTTAACAAAGGTCTTTCACATCAGTTTTGATATATTTTTCCAAGAATGATTCAAGCTCCTCGTGTTCTATAAGTGTGCCAGTGCCATTTACAATTTATACTAATTTACGTGGAATAAATGAGTTGTATACTGACGATATACTAGTATACTTAAAAGGCTAACACACAAAAAAAACAAGTTGGTGGCCTGTATGGATTGTCAATCTTTATAAACTTCAAATTTTGAAGATTGATATAGAAAAGCAGTATCATTGTTTGTGACATTTGCTGTAGAAGCAGATTAGAGTGGCGTTATCACATGATATATATGTAAGGCTGCCTAAACATACATCCCTATGCACAAGTTCAACTTGTCATTTTCCCATCTGAAATAGGTCACAAATTGTTTACACTCTTCACTGCTCTCTTGGCAATGACTCAAATAAAAACGTTTTAGAGTACTTACTGGGTGGCTTGTTGGCAGCCAGGTTTTTAAAATGGATGCCTTTGATGATCTCCACAGAGAGACGTCCTGTTGTGGCGTTGTACACCAGGCCCACGAGGATCTCCGGTGTGGATGTCTGGCTGACTGACTGGAATGATGAGGCGCTTTCACTGCATGTCATGTCGGAGAGGCTGACCTGGGATTCGCCACCCTGGAAATGTTTGCACACATTCAGAAAATTGGTATATATTGTATCTAGTGCAATATCAAGAATGTGTATTAGTTCCTATTACTACTTTAGTTCCTAACACTATCAACAGCAAAACCCAGTGTACAAATGCATTATAATTCTGATGACACTACTTAGCTTCGTCTAAGGCTGATGGCTGTTGGCTAAGCCCTGCCCCCGAGTTAGTGTTGAAAAAGATGCATTTCCTTGTCGATGTTTACTTACTTAAGTAAACTAATATATGACAAATTCCTTGTTGAATACGTTAACTGACCCTTGTGGAGATATGCCTTAGCTGCTTTCCCTCTATGTAATCTGAAATGTATATAAATTGATGTAACATTTCAAATTCTAGGAAAAGGGAAAACAAACCACCACAACTAAATTCATTGTTTTATTCCCTGACGTGAAATGGAGGCAGTGTCACGCCACCATCTATCCCTTTAACACCAACAAGACAAACAGTAGTAGCTGCTTAGATCTTTATAATCTCTCAAGCTAGAAAATATAACCTCATTTTGAAAATGTTAGCCACACACATGAAAGATCGATTAACGTAGAGGAGCAATTAGCGAGGTGTTTAGAGAGCGCTTGAAAGCCAACACCTGCTTTGATCCTACTTACCGGGAGGGCACAGCATGGGTCTAATGTGACCGGCACAGACATTTTGCCCTGAAGGTTGAGCTTGGTGAGGTAGAGCACCTTTTCCCCGAGCACCTTCTCCTTCTTCATCCGCCGCATGCTGTAAAGGCGGAACCGGATGGCGTAATTGCTGATCATCTCCGACTCCACGTGGCTAAAGCGGAAGGTCTCGGTGAAGATTGGGCACGGACCTCTCTGGATTCCTGTCTTGGCTCTCTGCTTCTTGGTGGGCAGCAGCACCAGGTGGACCTGCCAGGAGATGTTGCCCGTGCGTTTTAGGGCGGGAAGATCCGACACTGCCATGATGGTGACCGCCAGCTGCTGGTCCTCTGAGTCGTAGTCATACACCACGTCCAGAGTGCCATATTTTGCGACCGGATCTGGTTCGTAACCTTTAGGGAGCCGAGCTGCTGATCCACGGGCTGACATGTCCTACAGAAACCAGTGAGATGTTTTAAATGTGCAATAAAACCTCAACATGTTCATGTCTAGTCATATCTGGTATTTTACCTCTGGGCTGAGGACAGCTGTGCTGTCACTGGGTACATCCTCCTCGTAGCCCTTGTTGAGGTAACTCTCGGTCTCGTGGCCGTCGCTGCACTCGCTGGGGCATTTCCCAAAGGACAGGTGGGGACTGCCGCTGGTATAGGACAGATCACACTTGGCGTCTCCCAGGTCGGACAGCGTGCAGGACATCCTCGGAGAGCCGTTCTCATCCTGATAGGGAGGCGGCTGGAGCTCGTCCAGCGGCGGCGTTCGTCTCATCCTCTGGATGCAGTTGGCTGGTTGGGAGGAAGTTAGGAGAGAGATCACAATAATGTACAGATTATTATCATCATAATGATGATTATCATACACTATGATTTTCATTTGAACGATGTGGATAAAGTCAACCATGGCTCTTTTTAGCCAAGCCAGCAACAGTACTCTAGCAATGGTAATGTTGGTCGGTTGGATAGGTTAACTACTTGGGTCCAGGGTCAAATTTCTCATTGGATGGATTGCCATGAAATTTTGTACAGACATTCTTGGTCCCCAGAGAATGAAGCCTACTGACTATGACTTTTCTTCTTCTACAGCCAGACATGCCCACTTTATGATAATCACATGCCGTTTGGGGCAAAAACCATGCATGTTTCTGCATGCAGTATAAATGTGTTATTTTTGCCTATTCTAAAATTGTGTATTTCCGGTGTGTTCTTTATGCTATGACAGTTTTCCTAAAATGAAATTTAAAAAACATCACCATGCTTACAGTATCGCAATATATCGCTACTGAATCGTTAGCCCTGTGTCATGATACATATTGTATCGCCAGATTCTTGCCAATACACAGCCCTAGTGCAGCACTGCAGCTAAAAGCAGCCTCCCAATCTTTGGATTGGGAATGTAGGGAAGAACAGTATTTAACGACATATGCTGATAAGTATTGTGTTTAATCTAGAAGCAGACCAAATCGCCCTTTCAAATATTTTAATCCATTTATAACAACAATGCCAGATAACAGGAGACAAGATGGAGAGAGAGAGTGTGAACTCATGTTGTAATGAGTTTACAGAATTATCACTAGAGTACGACACAGCCAAGGCTGAATTTACTGACAGTGAAGCACTCATTACCAAAGGCTTACACAGTCTTAATGCTTATGTACTTCTGCATTTTATTTTATATTTTATTTACTGAGGTTAGAGTAAATATTTGATGTGTAGCCGCACCTCGATGCTTAGGTATAATTCAGATTCTTATTTTCTGGTATAATGTGCATCGTTCATGTAATTCTTTAGCATTGAGTCATACAATGACTGTCGGCAATTTATCATATATTTAATTTTGCCTCTGACAAATGAGAGCTCATTCTGCCCGTCCTTGTGAGCATAATGCACTCTCTGAGAGGAATCTTTTGAATGCACAACCTAAATAAAACATCAGATATGCACCATTAAAGGACTGAACTGAATACTTCTTAATCTGCCACAGATTTCATGCCTCTCACCTTTCTAAATGATTCAGTTTGCCTGGAAGGCAAGAGAATGAGGCTATACCGAGAGTCTCTGTGGCACTTATAAAGAATGCTGAATAGTGTTGTCAGCTGCATTCTCAAATCTGCCTCCCTTGTCCAATTTGGATTCACAAAAATTGAGCAGCCGATGCTAATACTCCCATAGGGACACTGGCGAAGAGTTCTTTAAACCCCGGTCTCTTGCAAAACAAAAAAAAAAACAGAAAGAAAGAAAACAAAAGATGAAGTAGAAAATATAACTTGGGGGAAAAAAAAAAAACCTTCTTCTTTTTTTGTCTCCATAACTTTTGGAAAAAGCCAACACTGTGATGACGTAACCCTCTCCAACTCTTTGTTCCAGCTTTCTCCCAAGTTCTAGAAACTTTCACTCTTAATAATGTCAGTGTGAGACACCACCTCAAAGTGGCACATAACAGTGGCAGGATGGAGGCAAAGGAGTCTTAACTAAGTGTCATGGAGGGCTTGATAAAAGGAGCAAATCCATTTTGAGCAGCTTTTTTCCCGCTGAGCCGGGGGCGGTTGATTTGATGGAAGCTGCTGTGTAAAAGCACTACTCTTTTCTCCAGCCCGCTAATTGGGATGGTTACCATTCCCCCCTCTCGTCTAACCCGCCCTTCCTTCACAGAGTTTCATCCCCCTCTGTACTGGCAGTCGCCTTGTTTTGCCGTCTTGTACCTCTGTACATGGGAGAAACAGTTTGTGCTTTTGTGAATCTCGACTGTGAAACTCAGGTATAAATATCTTAGGTGACAAATGAGCAGAGCAGCACTTCGTTGTCCTTTCCATGGCGACAAGGACCCCCCTCCTTTAGTGGCCCCTCATCCATCTTGCACCTTCTAGTTTTACAAGACAGTATGTCGAGATTTCACAAAGCAACAGTTAAACATCACGACTATCAATCAGTAGCTATCAATAATGCAAGCAGTAAAGGCTCCAACTGCTTTAGGCAAAAGGCCCGCATCAGTTTATGTAGGATGCTACTGTCTCATGAATGTTTGTAACACAATTCACCCTGATTTAAACACAGCAATGTATGACTGAGGTAAATTCAAACAAATAGTAGGTTATAATATATATTCTAGTATGTTTTTATAGATCTGTACATGGCTATACAGTAAATACACATTGTGTAAATGGATTTACAAGGTGTTTTGCTAGATATGCCTCTTTGTGCGTGCCTCTGAGCGCCGGGGAAAACACAAACACACTTGTTTGGAAATGATCTGAGCTATGTGGCTCCTCTGTTCATCAACTGGCTTCATTTCTTAACCTCTACCTCGGGAAATGTGTTCGCTTTCTTTCCGAGAGTAAAGACCTTTACGCACCGGGGGGGGGGGCGTGACAAATAAACGGCACGAAAATGTGAAATACTCGCCTGCGACTATTATATGTCTAGGGCTTTTATTGTGAAAGGTAATAATGGAAGGAGTGGATCTGATCCTTGAAAGAGGTAAAAAAAAAAAGTTTAGCGTCGTGGTTCGTGATTGGTTGACGCCTTTATTCATGGTGCGAAATCATCTCATGTCAATATCAATAAATGATGAATAAATAAATGATATCAATCTCATGTCCGTGTGTTAAATATGGAGCTTATCAGACAGTACTTGTTAGTTGCAGCTGACTTTTGAAAGAAATACTGTCACTAATACTCCTAGTGAGCAGTAATGTGCTGCATCGTCAAAATTCAGAATAAGTGATTTTCCTCTCCTGCAAATGACCCCATATACCATACCACTGTGAGTTCTCGTAAAGGGCACTAAATATTCCTAAATGTGTCCTCTTAAAAGAATAGAACATGAAGGAGACTGTGAGCTTAGCACCAAGACTGGAGGCAGGGGGAAACAGCTAGTCTGGCTCTGTCCTACAGTAAAAACATCCACTTACCAGCACCTCTTAAACTCACTAATTAACATGTTATATGTGACACCGGGAGAACACCGGGTCAGCTGTATCGGGCCCTGGGTCAAGGGAGGGCCCTCTAACCTTTAAATAATCTGCTGGAATAATTTCTCATAAATTCATAATTGCAGAAACCTTATATAGTATTTGTGAATCACATAAAAGCTTGTTAATTTTTATTATTTATTTCCTTGACATAGTGGTCAAAAACAATGTTACTTTCCCTCCCCTACCTTTTCCCAAAAAATGGTTTGGTCTGTCATGCATTTCCTGACCTCTTGCGTCACTCGGGGCATGCTTCGTAGTTTGTTTACATACGTTGACCTCAGCAAGATGGCCGCATGGTCATTCTTCCTGATTCTGTAGCTCTGTAGCCGTTTGTGAACATGAAATGACAGTGGTATCAACCTTCTCTCATCAAGAAAGCAAATAAATGTATTTCCGAATATGTCAAACTATTCCTCTGAGACTTGTTCACGATGCTCACTGACATGTTAGGTCATATACTATATACCTGTATTTTCTCCATGACCAAAAAGTATTGAGATCTACAGTGTTACTGGACCGATTGTTAGCTGGTGAAATGGAAGTATTGGAAATCCTTCCACCCAGAAAGCCAAGTTTTCTAGCATTTTCTCATCTAAAGTAGCATATTAGACAAAGTTAACAACTCATTATAATGAAAACAAGTTTTAAAATGAAGCTAAGCGCACTTTTTATGAATAAGTCTCTTCGAATCATTTCGCTGACACTGAAATAATTCATGAGTGTCCTCATCGAGCGGTCATGACAGCACGCTCACCTCAGAGAAGAGAACGGAAGTTGGTCCAGACAAACCTCCTTTCTTTCTTACTGCTTACATCCTATTTTGGGAGGCTGCGCGGTGCCACCGGGGGTACCCGCCTCGCCTGATTCTGCAGCCTCTGCACAATCCTCCTCATGTATAATACATATGTCCTGAGGGTAAAGCTCTTCATTCTCGCAGACAAACACACGCAGCAGTGGGAGTCGAGAGAAAATAACACAGGCGCCTCAGAACTTAAACGACAGGTTGTTTGAAATGAAGTGGACTCTCTCAGCTACATCATGGAAACTACCTATGTCTACGTTTCTAATAATATTTTTCTATCCTGGAGGGACCTGATGTCAGGACTGGTGTGAGGTCACTGCGTGGTCATTGCTGATCTATGATGGCTTGGTGGGAGAGAGAACCGCAGCGATCAAAGCCTTACCTCGGGGAGGAAAATAAAGAACCTCTAGTAAAGTGCAGCCCTGGATGGACAGAGTTCTCGCTCCACTTCCTCTCCAGGCTACGGATCAGATTAGTGTGTTTATTACAAGTAAACGGATGAAAATAATCTGATGATCCAAACAAGTTTAGAGAAACTGCAAACGCATCTGAATTTCCCTCTGTGGATATGTTCTCTCAGTGCCCTCATTTTACTTTACAGAAAGAAATAATCTGCTTCTTAACGTTGAATATTCTATATAATCCTTCAAACCTTTAAGGCAAAATTTGACGCACGCAAAAACAAACACAAGATCTTTCGTAGCTTAAATGTTGTTGTATAAATAAACCAAGAAAATTTCAAATTATTGCTGTCGGGCACACATGACTCAAATCCCTGCCTCTCTGTCTCTCTAACAAGGAACACTGGCTACATAATCTTACTGCTACAGAAAACAAGTCAGTGATGACTAAAATGTCTTGAATCTAGTGTGACCTGTTACTTTGACATACATTAAATGAACAGTAGAACAGTAATCCTATCAAGTCAGATCACCACATATTTTCTCAAAAAGACCCGGTCCCCTTAAATTAAGAATGTAATAATACAGCAATGGGTTGGAAGATACATTTGAGGGGTCTCAAGATGATTAACAGAAGAAGAAAGCAGGTTTATGCCACCCAATGTTATGCATAAGATTTTAGACTAACCCTCTAGTCTTTGCTTTTGTTCTTTTTGAATAACTTCTTAATTGTATTTCTTTGGGACTCTAAACATTATTCTAATAAAAGAAAGGAACAAATCAGTCATGGGGTTGGAGGTATAGCTGAAATGATTCCTCGATTAATCGATTAGTCGATCCACAGAATTAAATCAATTTTGATAAATAATTTGTCATTTCATTCTTTTTTTTCAGGCAGAGCATTCAAGCTAAATATTCCCTAGTTTCAGCTTCTCAAATGTGAGAATGTCATATACAGTATGATAGTAAATTGAATTGAAATTGGACTGCACGAATAAAGGACATGCTATTGCTATATGCTATAAGACTATGAATATTATATGTCTAGGGCTTTTATTGTTAAAGGTAAGAACGGAAGGAGTGGATCTGGTCTGCGCTGCAACCTTTGTCAAGGTTGGTAATGAGTAATAAAGTTTGCCGTCTTGGTGCGGACTACGGAGCCTCCGTGTTTCATAAATATAGACACAACTTAACCCGTTAATTCCGCACAACTTTATTAGCTGATGCCTTTATTTGCGGTGCGAAAGCTCAGAAAAAAGCTTTTTCGCCGCATAATATTTGTGTTCTGTGTGGAAGTACTCATGACAAAAATAACACTTCAAAAAAATACATTGACGTGCAAATTAATCACACGAGAAAAAAAGGCCTTTAGTCGATTAAAACAAGCAATTCTTCATAATGCACATTTTAACTATATTCACACATTTACAGACAAAACAATGAATCAAATAATTGAGTAAATAATCTGAACATGTTTCGTTTTAAAGGGTCCAAAATAAAAAAGGGTGGGAACCCCTGTTCTAAATAGTGCTGTTTAAAGCTTTAATTGACTGACTGTTAATTTGGATAAACTGAACAGAATATTATGAATAATTTGCAGACATCGTGCACAAAAACTAATGGAGAATGATTTAAATTTTGCTCTGAATTTGCCCTGCAAGTGGACAACAACTAATCAGTAATGTGTTATGTTCTCACTCTTGTCGGAGAGCCACTTGACAAGAATCACTGATTAGCCTCAAGCCAGAAAATGAAGAACCACTGTGGCTGTGAGACAGAAATTAAATTAGGCTATTGTGTTCCAGTTTGGATCTTATTATTACAAAATCATCTTCAGGAATGTATGCGACCAAAATGACCTGAAAATCTGAATATGTTATATCACTGAACAGCCCTTCTGGTACCACATATCTGAGGATGACAGGGACCATCTAGTGGTGATGAGGAGACGTACAGCTTTTTGCAGCACTTGCGTAACGCCAACCTTGTTCAGAGCGTTGCTTCTTTACTAATGGAGTCAGAAGCATGTCATGCGCTATTTATCCCTCAGCTACACATTCAAAGATTGCTTTAAATAGCTTGTGCCAGACACTTGGCTTGCCTTGGATCCCACTGTCTTATATAACACAAAGCTGGTTCAGACATGATTCACCGATTGAGGACCCTGCCAAAGATTAGATTGTTTTTGTCTTTGAAAAACACTGTCAGACATTAACACGGCTGATTTCTGTCGGAGGATGTCGAACACAAGCGTCATGTCAGATTTGCATCTTTGTACAAACAAAAATACAATGTTGCAATCTGCTACAGTTCTGCAGGATATCACCGCCTCTACTAAAAAAAAGGATCAGGTGTATGTTACATAAAAATCCAAAACATCCAGGTTTACATGTACCGTTCTTGTCACTATTTTTATTGACTCATTTTCCTTATTTTGTTCTAGGTTTTAGCCTTTCGTGCTTATTGCTTCCTTCCAAGAAATAATACATCTTTGAACTCACACTTACTCATGCTCTTAACGAAAGTTATGCCGGGTACACACTACGCGAGAATCAAGACGATTTTGGGCCCGATTCCCGATTTTTTTGATGGTTCTAAAGATCATCTTCCCAGGTATTCCTGTGGTGTGAGGTATGTTAAGAGTGTTTATTACATCCCCCGATCGTCTCGGAAGTCCACTCTGGCCGCACTGATTTCAAATCGTAAATATTAAACATGTTCATTATTTACTATTGGATCTCCTGTTGTGTGTGGGGAACCCCGAGGACAGCCGATGACGCAGTCACGTAGGAAAGAACGGTAGCCAATTGGGAACCAAGCTGACGGAAGAACAACCACCGCCGTCTTGGTGGCCGTGGCTAATGCATGAGCTAATGCAAAACGCAAAGCAAGTAGTAGTAAGACGGACCTCAGAAGTGGAGGAGCAATTTGTTAATTTGTGGCAACAACAACATGTTCATTTCACATGTCTCCATGACTGCATGCATCCATCCTTCGTGAATTTTCAGTACAAAGTAATGCAAAAACTGACATCACTAATTCTTCCTGACCATCATCCACCATGTTTGTTTACACTAAAGTCACGTTTGATCCCGAGAGATTTTGCGAGATTACCGTTTTTTTGGTCGAAACTCTTGTTGTCCATGAATGGAATCTGTTAGTGTGTGGTGTGCTGTTTTGGCCAAATCATTGCTCACCACACACTATAGGAACACAACTGTTAAATTTAACATAAAATGTCATTAAGTGTGGGGTCCCACACTTTTTCAAAATCTGGTAAGATTTGAAAAATCTGTTAGCGTGGGCCAGCCTCAAGACGATAAGATTGATATACCACTCTCATGTACATGTGCAGTATGTTCGGTAAATGTCAAGCTACAGCTAACTAGCTGTAGCTTGACATTTACCGAACATACCTAATCACATACCTTAGCTTAGCATAAAAACTGGAAACAGTTAGCCCGCACTTCTAAAGTGTTGAACTTTATAGGTGCTGGTAGGCAGATTTTGTTACCTCTGGACAGAGCCAGGCTAGCTGTTAATGCTAAGCTGTAGCTTCGTACTTAAAGACAAGACAGTCGTATCGACCGTCTTATCTAACTCTCGACAATCGTCATGAATAATCCCAAAATGTTGAACTACTCCTTTAAATGCTTAATCAAAAAGATTTTCTTCTCAGCCTCTGGTTCATATTATAGCACCATTCCGCCTGAACATAATGATTGCGGTATGATGTGAAGTGTGTTACACGCCCTAAATGATTGATTCGACGTTCATGGTGCAAATGGAGTGTGTATGTCAAATATCAGACTGATCCAAATAGGTCAGTGCCGGTGTTCTCCTGTGACTTGGTCTATGTTGAGATAAAAGAAAAACCTGCCTTCAATCCGCCACGGTAAACGCCTTGTGATGGTGAGTCGGGCAGATGGGAAACAGAGATGCATGAAAAAAAGAAAAAAAAAAGAAAAGAAAAGTGCGAGGCTGCGGCTGTGCAGATTATGCAGACAGTTGACTGTTTCACAACCCTCCCACGGAGAGTGTGCTGAACGGGAGCTTCGCTTTGATCACCTCTCTGGATTAACTGACAGTGTGTGTCGGTGTGTATACGTTGTGCGTGTGGCGCATTTATGTTTGTTGGGTCGGAGGTGCAGAAGAGTCTGTGAATTTGGCTCAAGCTTACTGCAGTGATAAGGGGGAAATATCTGTATTAATCTATGAAATGAGTGCAATTTCCCATTGTTGAGGCATCATTTGTGGATGTTTTTGGACAAAATAAATAAAAAAATCAAAGTGATTATGAAGAGCAATAGCCTTACAACTGCACCGTCTCTATATATGAGTAGCAGCAGGGAAGAATACCAGTTTTGACCTACCGTCCTCAGCCGAGGCTTCGCTGCTGTAGCCGTCATAATCAGCAGTAAGAGGGCTGTACTTCTGACGGCTCTCCCAGCTGAAACCTCCTGCGTGTTTAGTCTGAGCGGCCGCCTTGGCTCCTCCCCGGAGGCCTTGGGAGCGGCTGACCGCTTCCTGATACTGACCCATCAGTTCATCCTCGCTGTCCGACGATGAGGCCTGCAGGTCGGCATCAGCGTAGGTCTTGTCTGTTTGGGGTAAAGAGAGATGGCCTGGTTACTGTGGGACAGCCTGAGATGTGCAACTCAGGTAGACTGGCAGCCTCTACTGGCCTCAAGCCTGTACTTCACTGCTTTGTTAAAAGATGACATCTTAATCTCAATGAGACTGCCTGATAAAATAAACATTAAATAAAAAAAGGCAAATATTTTTTTTTTTCCCAGGTACAATTCCAGTGTCCAGAAATGTATCATCACCTTTTATATTTTGAATTTTTTCTTATTTAATTTAATTTTGTTTTACTTTATTTTCCTTTTTATTGTGTTTTGAAATGTTCTAATAATTTCTTCATGTTATGCAAAGCTTTTTAAATTGCCTCTCTGTATTGAGGTGCCAGACAAATAAACATGCCTTTCCTAAAGGTTTAAACCATTATTTTTAAATTAGGGCTGTCAATCGATTAAAATATTTAATCACGAATAATCGCACATTTTTTATCTGTTCAAAATTTACCAACCAGTCCTGCACCAATAAGTGAGCTGCAATAGATTGTATTTAACATGTTTTCGTAATTGCAATATACTATATATTAAACTGCTTGTGACATCTGTGAAATTTGATAGAAAAAAATGACATTTACTTATTGTTTTTCAGTACAAATGTATGAAATCCATTCATTGCAGCGTAGTGTCTGGTTGTGGCAGCTGTTGCTGATTGGATCATTCTGAACAGAGAGCTGCAGATCATTCAGTCACAGCTTTGTTACGGTGCTGCATTTAAAGAGACATCTGCACACTCACCCTGCGATGCTATGTTCTGTATTTTATTTCATCTCTCCTGCGTCAAATGATCTAAATGATCCTTCCAGTGTTTTGTACGTGTTGAATTCAGTGAGAAAATTACAAGAGGTCATGATTCATTTTGTTTTATGGTTCTGGGGGTCACAATGTCATTCCTTCTTAAAAGATGATGATGATGATTGTCCATAGTTAATCATTTATCTGTTCAAAATGTACATTAAAGGGAGATTTGTCAAGTATTTAATACTCTTATCAACATGGGAGTGAGCAAATATGCTTGCTATATGCAAATATATGTATACATTTATTATTGGAAATCAATTAACAACACAAAACAATGACAAATATTGTCCAGAAACCCTCACAGGTACTGCATTTAGCATATAAAATGTGCTCAAATCATAACATGGCAAACTGCAGCCCAACAGGCAACAATAGCTGTCAGTGTGCTGACTTGACTATGACTTGCCCCAAACTGCATGTGATTATCATAAAGTGGTTCATGTCTGTAAAGGGGAGACTCGTGGGTACCCATAGAACCCATTTTCATTCACAGATCTTGAGGTCAGAGGTCAAGGGACCCCTTTGAAAATGGCCATGCCAGTTTTTTCTCGCCAAAATTTAGCGCAAGTTTGGAGCGTTATTTAGCCTCCTTGGCGACAAGTTAGCATGACATGGATTCCTTAGGTTTTTCATATGGTGCCAGTATCACTCTAGTTTTAAAACTGAGCCCGCTACAACCTCAAAATCACAAGTTGCATTAATGCGTTAAAGAAATTACAAATACAATGTATCCTTTTCCACACAAATCCTATATAAAACATGTTGTTAGAATGAACCAAACCACTCTGTTGGTGTCACAATGTCTACAAGAATTAGATATGGCAGTGTTTTTATGCCAGGGCTCACAGAGAAGGTGATTCATTGCTCTGACTTGTAACAACAGACGCCTTTATGGTCACACAACCCAACACTGATCATGCAAGATGGTGAAGCAACGCCACCAGAGCATTCAACCCCATCTACTCTTCTTCATGGCATGAGTCACAGACATTTGCACACAACAACCACATTAATCAAAATGACGAGCTCAAAGGGAATAATTCAACATAGTGGAGAAGCAGGCCGACTTGTGACAGATTCTCAAAAGGCTTTTTTTTTTTTTTTTCGACACTAATGTTGCCATGGATTTATGGCCATGATTAGACACATTATGCAACAAAGTGCCTTGTTACGCAACAGAAATATATTTATAGAAAGATAAGTAATATGTTAATATATTGTTAATGAATTGTGGAATACAAGTTTGTTAGATAAATAAAATGCAATCCAATGGAAAAATGATGTCTTTGTGAAACTTAAATATCCCCCCTCTGTGGTGATTTTTGAGGCTATAGTTACATTAAGTGGAGGTTCTTCTAATGTTTGGCCCAAATGACGGGGAAATGAAACAATGAAAAAATCTGAAAAACAAATGTATAATCATTTATTCTTGAAGAAATTCAAGAACATTATTGGCATATATGTCAAAAAACAGTCGCATATATACAGGCGATGGTTTTACATTGCTTTCACATCGTCCAACCGCTGAAACACCAGATGTAACTTCACATTTGTTCCAGCAGAGGGCAGCAGAGCTTTAAAATGACTCCAGCCAGAGCAGCGCTGTAACAGACTGAACAATCTCTCCAGACTAACTGTATTTGCAAAGTGTGTTTAGTTTCAGAGCATAAAGAATAAAAGCATCTATAAAAAACATTGTTGGTCTAAAAAATACCAGTTTTTGCACAGAAAGGACAGTAGAGACATATTCCTTCATAAGATTGCTTTACACAATCTATGAAAAATAAACAACAATCGTCCCATGTTTCCATTAAAACAGTCATTGTGCAAAAAAGATAAACAGGAAAAGACACCAAGAACATTCGCCTCACCACTTTCTACTGCCTCCCTCTGTTTTTAACTGAATGTTTACCAGGTGGCTTCTCAGGGTGGAGCCAACTCCCTGTGCGGGCTCCCTGGGGCCACCAACCTTTTAAACTTCTGAAGCCCTGTGGATGGCTGACAAGTAAACAGGCCTACATCTGTCAGTGGCATTAATCCCCTCATGGGTTGAGAAAGGCCAGTGCCAGTGGAAAGTGTCCCCATGCAGAGGTCAGGCCCCGTGCTGCGGTCGGTGTGGCATGGGTCCATAATTTTATGGAGCGGCTGGACGACACAAATGATTCCAGTCTGGCTTTTCTAGGGCCTGGGTGGAGCCCAGGGTCGGATAGGGCCATGGTGACGTTATTAATCTGTGGCTTAAACTGTGTTTTTTAAAATTTAAAATTTTAATTTATGTATCCTTTAAATGTATTTGATATATTACACAAAAAAAAAACTTTTTGTTGCATTAAGTGCATCTACTTTTGGTTAATTGTGGACATAGTATATGATGGCAGACCTGTCCTCAGCTGTCAGATAAATTGGAAACATAATCTGAACAGACATGATCTCAAAATGTTATGTGTCCAAGATGTCAGGCTTTTTTCTTTGGAAATTGCTAGAGGCCTAAACGTACCCAAAACAGTGTAAAGTGGGGTACATCACCCAAGTGGCTACCATGGACACATAGTTCACAATTGGGTCCTGTATTATTGGTTGAAAGCACTCCAAACTGTACTAGAAGCATAAAAATGTGATTTGCCCCCAGGGCCTTTGGTGAACAATTAAAAAAACATAAGATTTATGTGACATGTAGAAATAATTATGGCGAAATGTTCCTTGAAACCTTGAAGCACAAAAGCACAATAAGTGCACAACGGCGCAGATAATGTAAATGCAGACTCACCTTGCAGCTCACTTTTTTTCCTGAAGTCATCAAGGCACTGAAGGCTCCCTGGGTTCTCTAGTGACAACTTGTTGTTGAGGTACCAGAACAGGAGGGTCATGAGGATGATGAAGAGTCCGATAGCCGTCAGAAACCCCAGCACCTCTGGAGAGACTGAGTAACAGAGATTCAAGTTGAAGCTGCTGCTGCTATAAATATCAGTACACTACTGTCAAAAAATGTTGGTATCATTTTGGTAAACAAATGAGAAGATGGCCAAGCGCATTTCCCAAAATGTTGCACTGCTCTTTGAATTTGTACGATAAAAGTTAGCAAAGTAAGCAAACAAGAAAATGACAATTGGCAGCAGGAATACTGGTGCTAAAAAAGCATATATTATGGTAACCAAGAACGGCTTATTTTGGCCATAAAGCAAACCATCATATTTAAGTTCCTGCCGGTACTACTACCCCAACCTTCATTACTTCATATTGTTCTCACATTCCCACAGCTTCATGCATCCCTGAACACACGCATAACATTTTTTAACACCTGTATAGTGTAGAAAAGAAATAAGAAACACTTGACATCAAGTATAGCAAATTATATATTTAAACGGTGGAAGTGCCACAGAATAATTTGTCATATGATTTGTCAATTATAACAATTTGTTTGTCTCAAATTAGAAGAAAATTACAACTAAATTCATCGACAACAGTTAAGCAGTTTAAAAGTACTGTGTGTGTGTTAAGGAAGTAAAGATGCGCACGCACACCGTTATGCCAGCAGAGTTACAGAAGTCACACAGCTTGTTTGACCTGCTGTCCGTGTTGGAATAAAACTGAACACCATGAAACATTAAAACTTATGTTGTCTGTCATTTTACTTGGGGGGATTTTTGCAAGAAACTACTGTCTGCCAAAAATCCCACAGCACTCGATATCACACAGTCAGCTGCAGCAGAAGTTGACGTTTGCAAGCAGGAACAGTTTTGGAGAGGCATCGGGTTTCCCTCCGGCACAGATTAAAAAACTAGCAGGGTGTGCTGGGCACAAACACACCGCCGCTGGATCAATTTAGAAGCAATTCATAAGAAAGCTGGAGGAGCGCAGACAAATGGTGCATTCATGTGCTCCTCAGATGGTCCCATTACCTGAGTTGGGAAGTCGTTCTTCCTACTTCGGGGTGTTCATGCTTTAAATCATAATGTTATGGACGCTACAAAGACGATGTGTTGTATTTTATTGCTTAAACAACCGTTTAGCTGTTTTTGAGTTGTTCCGACTTCAGGGGGCTATCACGTGACTTTTCTCAGTCAAGAACTCATTTTTGCACATCATTTTTTTTTTTGCTTGAATTTTACTCCTACACTTATTTTTATATGAGAAATTCATATATTATTATATATAATAATAATAATAATAATAATAATAATAATAATAATAATAATAATAATATATTATTACTAAGATTTAAAATGTACTGGAGATTTTTGTATGGTATATTTTTACCTTTTTGGGTGTGTTTTTTATATACATAAGCCATTATAGGTTTCTGCCACACCCTCACACGTATTTTACATTCCATTCACGTGAATTGTATTTCTATTTATTGTGAAGCAAATAAACAAAATCACTATAATAATCTCACAATAATACTGAAAGTGAAACATAATACGCGTACAAACAAACAAACACACAAACAGACAAACCGAGCGGAAAGCATAACCTCCTTGGTGGAGGCACCAAACTGTATGTTGACCTAACGCTAGCAGATGTGTTTTCTGTGTTGGAAATACAATTTCTGAGTGACGGATTGTTTTATGTGGGTTTTTAGCAGGCAGCTGCCGTCCGTTCTTCCCGGTGCTGCATAGCGGCACTGAATCTTTTAGTGGTATTGAGTACCCATAGGAGCCAATACAGCAAGATATAAGAGTGTAAAGGCCAGTAGAATCAGTCTTCTTAGTAATGTGAATTAGTGGTTATTAATATTTAAATTAATGTGGTTGGTTCATGTTCAAAGGCAGCATGATGCACTTTTACAATATAATTAATGTTATTAATGCAAAACTCCCCTGTCTTTCCCTGCCAATCTGTTTTCCATGTTTTCCAGGTACCTGGCAGCAGGGGATCATTAGGGCCAACACCTGGTCCCAGTGTTCCCAGTCTATAAAGCCCTGGCTGTTACAGTCTGCTCTCTCTCTGTCGGCCGTGCTGCTGCAGCTCGCTCCCTCCCTTCTCCTTACAGGCACCCGTTTGCTTTGGTTTAGTATGTTGCTTTAGTTTATCCTTATGCATTGTTTTGCACCTTACAGCACACTCACATACATCACTCATGCACACTTGCACTGCTGACATCTAGGGCTGCAAGTAACGATTATTTTCATTGTCTATCAATCTGTCGATTATTTTCTCGATGAGTTGTTTGATCAATAAAATGTCAGAAAATGGTTAAAAATGTCAATAAGTGTTTCCCAAAGCCCCAGATGACGTCCTCAAATATCTTGTTTTTTTTCCACAACTCAAAGATATTTAATTAACCGTCATAGAGGTGTCTCCCTTTTTGTTATTGCCACCTGAGCCAGGTTGTAACAACCTTAATAAGTAGATGAGAGACACAGAGAGGGAGAGAGAGAGAGAGAGAGAGAGAGAGAGAGAGAGAGAGAGAGAGGTAGAGAGATTGTGTCACTGTAGAGACACAACTGGTTTGTTGCCATAGCAACAGCTTCCCGTGCAGCGTCACTCCAGACTCCAGACACACAGGCAAGTCAGATCTCATTAAACGCAACACCGACTGCCACACATCAGTAGATACCGTTTGGTTTGGAAACAAATACCAGACACGCAGATAGGAATCGTAAAAGCGGAATGAACCCTGTTGATGAAGGTAATCTGAGGTGATGAGTGAAAGCCAGCTGTATGACCTTCTATCTCATATTTGACCTTCCAACATCTTAATGGAGGTGTTGTGTCATCATCGGGTGTGGTCACAGGGGAGACTTCCCGTCTTAGCTATCAGAGCGAATGTTTTTCTGTTGTTCTTCTCTCTGGTAGTAGATCAACCCTTAAAGGGGAACTACACCCATTTTCAAAAATTCATGCATGTTATTCCTATGGTCTAAGACAGTCCCAAAAGTATTAGCAAACTCTCTCCAAAATCCAAAAACCAGAGTGTTATAGCTCAAATTTGTGATGTCGTAGGGTATAAAGTGTGGAACTGCTCCATAGGCAATGACCGTAGGAATAACATGTATGAATTTTGAAAATGGACATAGTTCCCCTTAATATCTTTGTCCTCGACTATTTAATGTAACCCTTTCAAACTTAAAATGCTAAACCACAATAATTAAGTAGAAACATTTTCACATCAAAGACCTCGACCAAAGTTCAGGAGCAATCAACCTTCAATTCCAGAGATTGAGTCTCCCCTCCTGCCGGGAGCTCAGGAAATTAATTTGACATTTTACACTGGCAAAATAATAGGCTGCAATCAGGGACACACGGAGGATGAGTGGGTCACTGGCTGTTCACAAGCTGTCACACATTAAAAGACAGAAGTGCTCCATAACACTAAAATGTCCCTTTGAGGGTAATTCCTACTTTATTTTCCCGTCATAATGAGAATTGGCCGAACTAAGCAAATAATGCTGAGACGAAAACAACTGAGATCAACATGTCAGAGAAGGGGCTGCAAAATGATGCGCATCTGTGTGTGAAAGGAGCGTAGCATCGGTGCAAACTGCTGTCATGTAACAGTCGCTATACACAGACTGGATGTTGTCTTATGCTGTCAGTAGAACTTATTGTCCAACAACTAGGGACACATTTGACACATAATTTTCATAGTTTAATAGATGAGGCACTGTCCATAATTTAGGGAGAGAAGTTGTGAGTGGCAGTAGAGAAAGTAGGTAGGAGAAGAAGTCGCAATTACAAATCTGTCTGCTACTTCAGCACCACGGACAGCGCCATGGATCTGTCAGCACAGTTATGCTGCGTTCACAGACTACAAGTAGGGCTGGGCGATATGGCCAAAATCTTCTATCACAATATAGGTAATTTCAAATCTAGATAACGATACATATCACAATATGGCATGTTTTCTGGTAATTCAATAAATAGTCTATATAAAATAACCACATGGTAGTATACAGTACTCCTGTGTGAATTAAATACTTGACAAAAGAAGTACCGATGTTAGCACCTCCAGAACGTCCTGAAACGACATTTCAAACGGCGGGTCTTGGCAACATGTCTATCCGTCCTCCGGCGCACTGTGGCCGGCGTGCAGCGGTGCGGCTCGTCAGTGCAGCAGCAGCCAGACAGCCGTCTCGCCAGGAGGAGACAGTAAAAGAGAGCAAGTGATAGAGAGTGTGTTGTGCTGATTCTTGTCTCATTTGTGGTCTGATAAACACTAAATTCATCATAGCTGGTTTCAACTAACTGGTTTCAAAAACTATGCAATCTGGTTGCCATGGTAATGAATTACGTCTGACTATTAACCACACCCCCAGTTCTCTGTTTGAGAAAGAACCAAAAAACAGGAAGTAACACTGGCTGGAGGGGGACTTTAAAGTTCTCATTATAAGAATTTGAGTGCAAAATGAACATAACAGTTTTAAGTGAAATTATAGAATAAAAAATAAATATAGGCCTAGCCTATCTCGTGATATAAATGATTTAGAAAAATATATATGATAGACATTTTTATATCGTTTTGACAATGTATATCGTCATATTGCCCAGCCCTAACTACAAGTTATTTTCAATGGAAGCCGGTGACATAAACTACAAAACCGACGCCGAGTTGACAGGTGTGACATGCCACATATAAAATTGAGCTGGTCTCAACTTTTTTCAACACTCCAACGACTCAGTGAAGCGTCTTCCCATCATATGTGTTTGTTTCACCCCGTTCCGGTCCGCCTAAAAAAAGCCAGTTAGCCAGTTCCCAGTGCTATTTAACGACATAACTATGTCAACAAGCACTTAGTGTGAACATTGCATCAGGCTACTGATATTTCAGAGCCATGGTCGGGGCCGTAGATTCTAACATGCACAAACCTCAGTCAGGTAAAGGATCAATGAGTCAGGTAGACTAGACTAACATATTTAACTAAACAACCCCTCTGCTACTAGGGGATGGAGAGGGCTGATGGCAGGTTAACAAGGTGCACGCATTTTGGTAATTTTGTTAACAAGTGGGATGTGCATTCCCCCTCATTCCCCATCAAATTGCCTACTGGCTAAGAGGCAATAACCAGTCGGTCCAGTGGCAGTAAACAGGCTATTAAAGCCACTTCTGTTGAGCGTGACTCATTGCAGAGACTTATCCAGGATGATTGTGTCTTTTCAAATGGCTGAAAAATAAAATAAAATTGCCACATTGTGTGTGGTCATGTGGTCAGAAAGGACAATAGGGATGAGAACAGAGGCAAATACATAATATGTTGCACATTATGGGATGAATACTGTCTCTCGTTTCTCAGTATTGCAGAGGAGGTCTGTATTCACAGTGTAACATGCAGGCTTCAAAGAGGATTTTATGTATGAACACTGCACACTATCAAACACTGTATACAGACCTTATCGCACAAAGTCTGTGGTAGAAAGAGTAAACTTGTGCACCACTCTGTATTCTCTCCAACATCCAGAGGATCATGGTGAGAGGGATTTGAATTGTGAAATGCAGTGGAAAGGAAAAAGGATTTACAATGCAAGCTCACTGCTGCTGACTCCACTCCAGGAGAGAGTAAAATGATCAAAGTTAAACTACTTTTAAGTATTTAAATAGTCAAGTCACATTTATTTATACAGCCTAACTTTGTACAAATACTGCCTTGAAGAGGAACTCAATCATATTAATATTGCACGAGTTGAGCAACTCATAAGAGAAAGATTATAAAACAATAGTCAAAATCAAAGAAACAAAAGCCGACACATCCTGATTATTACTCGCTGGTATGGGCCGAGCTCCAAAAACACCTACAACTCCCTTAATAGCGTCATTTATTCTCACTGCCTGATAAATGTCCACATCTTTCAAACTCCATGCCTGCAGCTGTTGGTGATGCATGATTTCTTATATTATTTAGTCACCAAGCCCGAGCTGAGATCACCGCAATGACATCATCTGGGTTATTTTCTCAGACTTTTAGAAAGCTCCCTCCTGAACCACAAAAGACATTATACAACTGATTTAACACTCTGTGTAGTCAAGCGGCAACCTCCGGTGCTGAGAAATGAAGCCAAGGCAGAAGTGCCAAAAATTGCAGTTCTTCAAATGGCCACTTGAGACAATCCATCTCTCTGCCCATTTTTGGATTAGTCAGGAGTAATAGGCCTTTCATACAGAAAAAGGTTGCTGCTGCGTGCTCCGTGGCACTCACGCTTTGCTTGGCGCAGCAAAAAGCTGTTGTTGCTCTACGCAAACCATTGGAAGTAATGGGTTTCAGAGCGCAGAGGTGCCGTTGCCACGCGAGCCACCCACTTTGAGCTTCACAACAGCCTAGCCTAGAAACCTATGGGTGACGTCACGGTGACTATGTCCGTATTTTATACAGCCTATGTGTGTAGTACTTCTCATGATGAGCAAACTAAGGCATCATGAGTGGACTGATATAGTTTCACCCCCTAATTGTTGTGTTAAAAGTGTTAAAATTAGGGCTTTCAAAGTTAACGCGAGAATAACGCAAATTCGTTTTAACGCCACTAATTTCTTTAACGTATTAAAGAAACTTGTGACATCGATCTTTCAGAGGTTGAAGCAGGCTCAGTCAGTTTTAAAGCTAGAGTGAAGACACTGGTATATGAAACTAGAAAACCTAAGGAATCCATTGGAACCAACCATGTCATACTAGCATGTCGCGAAGGAGGCTAAGTAATGCTACAAACTTGTGCTAAATTTTGGCGAGGAAAAACTGGCATGGCCATTTTCCCTTGACCTGAAAATGGGTTCTATGGGTACCCGCGAGTCTCCCCTTTACAGACATGCCCACTTTATGATAATCACATGCAGTTTGGGGCGAGTCATAGTCAAGTCAGCACACTGAGACACTGACAGCTGTTGTTGCCTGTTGGGCTTCAGTTTGCCATGTTATGATTTGAGCATATTTTTTATGCTAAATGCAGTATTGTTGCAGTCATTGTTTTGTGTTGTTAATTGATTTCCAATAAAAAATCTATACATACATTTGCATAAAGCAGCATATTTGTCCACTCCCATGTTGATAAGAGTATTAAATGCTTGACAAATCTCCCTTTAAGGTACATTTTGAACAGATAAAAATGTGTGATTAATTGTGATTTATCACGATTAGCTAAGGACAATCACAAGATTAATCGATTTTAATCGATTGACAGCCCTCGTTAAAATAAAAAAACAATATAATATGCCTACACATAGGTCTAGAACCTCTACATTAGCAACCATCAATAGTGCAAATGTCTTTCATTAGTCATTCACTTTACAATATAGACTACTGAAGGGTCATACTGTATAAATGGGAAGAAGTGAGAAGTGATAAAAAAGAGACACTATAAGAGCAAAGGAGAAAGCTGCAGCTGATTTTTTTTTGTGCAATTAGAAAGAATACATTCTCTCCTCAAATTACCGCTGAGCTCATTTACAATGATGAATTAAGCTCGGCGCAACACGGAAATCACTATATGTAAAGTCCATTTTGTGCAATTAGAACCAAATGATTGCCTCGGTACAGATGGGAGATAATGAGCTCATTTGGCGAGAAAGTGTACTTAGATGACATCTTAGTTTCCAATCAATGATGGTGATGATGTTTTCCGTTATTTATAATGTCCAGATAATGCCTGCAACAATTTAACTGGACTAGGCCAACAGTGTCAGTGTGATCAGCTTCACTGCCTGCACTTTTGCATTTGTTTCAGTCTGTAGTAGAGTAAACGCTGGTTATTTTTTTACACACACACACATACTATACACGCTTAATTATATTTAACTAACTCCATTATGAAAAAAAGGAGCTGCTAAATGTTCTTTAACAATACGACTGTTAGATAATTGCCAGACTCCCTATTTCACACCTAAAGAACGCTACATAACCCTGCCGTGTTCTTATTTCCAGCTCCTGTTTAACTTTGTAGCTGCATTTCTACAAAAAAAAAGAGTAATTGTCAGTTGAATGTGCCTGGGCTGTAATGAGCCTGTATTGTTGGTAGCCCACAATGTTTGGTCACATGGTGAGGTGGGAACAGGAGGCGTTGTCCCACGGGAATGCCTGTCTGCTCACACTGTACCAGCTTCTCACTGTTGACTGAATTATTCACAGCACAGATGGAGTAGGATCCTGCTCTGTATAATTCCCCAACTGGCTCAAACAGGGAAAAGAATATTCAATCACAGACATCTCTCTTTACTTTTGGCTTCCTGTCTTAAGGCTACTAGATATTTTTTTTTTGTTTAACTCTATAAACAAACTCTGTATTTTTCACTTTTTACTACCTTCGACGTACTGAAACATTGGGCATGATGCCAACACTGTAATAAAAGTGATGTAACACAGTGTCGGTGTTGCATTGTTTCTCATTTTTCTTTTTTAATTTTATGAAACACAAACTCGTTCCCCTTTAATTCAAATGCATAAGTCATTTAGAGCATTTATATCGGTCAAGTTGTTTCTCATTTAGTATTCAAACCTGCAGCCACTAACTGGAACTAACTGGAAATTATTCTGATAATAAGTAAAACATTATATGATTAGAATAATTAGGCTTATTATACAGGATCTTGAGTAAATAAATGAGTCAAATGGCTACAAATTAACAGTACAAAAGAAAAATAACGGAATTTTACAGTTTATTTGTGGGTAAAGCACAACAGAGAAAAATGGCACACACAACTACTGCAGCGCGCACACACATGCACACACATACACACACATACAGCGTACGTTCAGTTTAAGCCAAAATGACTTATTTAACCAAATCTACTGTATTCATAAAAATACTGAGAAAGCTCTTAGATCAGGGGTCAGCAATCGAAGCAATCCTTATCTAAGGCTTAGATAAAATGAGGGGGATTGAATGATGACTCACGAGAAGATTTAACAATAACCGACTTTGTTACACAAGAAGCTCAATAATGTGGGAAAGAAACCTTGTAGTGGTTATAAACTGCACCACGAACCTTTGTAAGAGTCTTTAAAGTTAGTGTTTGCAGTGGATTTGGAAGGAAGACCAGAACAAAACATGAGAAAATAATGCATCATTCACTACAGTATGAGTCCAGCAAACTGACAGATTTTACATTGCTCCCTCATCATGATGATCACGGATCAACTTCTAATTATATGTTGAATCATTTTAAATATATGAATACTATGACAATGTTGTGTCTGTAGCTTGCACAGTTTTGCTTTATGATACAAGTAAGACAATTAAATCAACAGATGTCCTTGTTGTTAACGGGAAACTGTTAGTCCGGTGTGTGCTTGGTATTTCTTATTAAGGGGATGTGTTAAAAGATTTCGTAGGAAGGAAAACCTGACCATATCAAAGACGCCTACACCATTCTCCGAAAATAAAAGATGCCAGACTGTGTTCAGATGGAAGTCAGTTGGAGTTAGAGTTGGGTCGATTTCTGCTTTTGCCAGTCCGGTGTACCATCTTAACACCGGTTTGATTTTATGCCAACCATTTGAACCGGCCGACATCAGCAACAGGTGCTGATGGCGTCACGCCTGCTTGTACTGCATTAGTGACAATCAATATGGCACGGTGATTAACATAATATTATGTGTGTTTATAAACGGACTAACTGAGCCACTAGTGTCTGACAGGCCGTGCGCATCATGGTGCGCATCTGTCGAGCTGATGGCGGTGACTTCGACATAACACCGGCAGCATGAAGGAGATCACATTTCAGTAGAGGTGGGAGGGGGAAGGGGCGCACGCCGCAAGTTGTGTTTGTTCACTAGAAAGTTCATGTGTTTTTTGGGGGGGACGAGACAAGACAGGCTTTCAGCCAGTTTTAGACACGACCATTGTATTACAAGCCTGGCAGCCCATAAAGTTAGAGAGTGTGTAGTCGTGAGAGAGGGAGCGAGAGAGGGAGCGAGGGTGTCACTGACAGTGAGTATGAAGTCAGCAGTAACGTTATAGCTGTGAACGTAGCAGTGCAGTGTGTGTACAGTTTTGATTGTCAGTGAATAAATGCTACAACTCCTCAAGACCCAAGCCAAGTTCCTGTGTCTTGCTTGCCACCTGCTGATTAAAGTGAAGGGGGGTTAGCCCCAAAGCTAGCGACAACAACGGCTCCGGTGGGCTGACCTTTAAGGTGGACCAGCTATTCTCATTTTGGAGCTCAAACAGAGCGTTTCAGACAGAGGGTGAAAAGAGGTGCTGCAGCACAGCCGGTATGAGAAAAATAAAGCGTTTTTTGAACATTAAAGCAGGTAAACACGTTCTAGTAGAAAACCAAAATACAAGTATGCACTTGAAAATGAGCACGATAGGTCGTCTTTAATGTGGCGCAACAACTGATTTGCATGAGACGCTCAGTTTGAACGTAAAAAACAGATATTAAGGATCAACTGGTAGGTTAG
Organism: Adelosebastes latens; assembly: GCA_916700685.1. Lineage (NCBI taxonomy): Eukaryota > Metazoa > Chordata > Actinopteri > Perciformes > Sebastidae > Adelosebastes > Adelosebastes latens. The sequence goes on from CAKAKR010068248.1 coordinate 39,957, forward strand.
AAAGTGGATGAGAAAGACAATGTCTACCTACTCGGCAGACGATATGAGATATTGAAAATCAAGAATAGCTGAATGATAGGAAGAAGTGTAATGTATTTATAGGGCAATTACAAGACTGTCCAATCCCCAGCCAGAGTCCAAGGACACAATGACCCCTTCCTTGTGTTTAACAAATGGAAGGTATGTAAGTCACAGAAAGGTTTCTGCACTGCACACCATGAAAATGACATCTAGACCCGACCAAACATAAGGAGCAGCTGGTCTTATCCCTTGTACTGGATATCCTTGACTGGATCCAACTGTAGTCATGTTACAAATACTGCACATCTTTAGTTAGAGCCATTAAAGAGCATGTTTCTAATTTCACCATCATAATCCAGACAATCAAAGACATAAAAACAATGCGAGTGAGAGTCCTTCTAAACCGTCATCCTTCAACACAGGGATGTCGGGCGGTGGTAAGACACAGGACACACTGGAGGAATAACTACATACCCCACAATGCCTGCTGGGAGCACTTAGAGGTCCCCCAGGAGGCGCAAGAGGACGTTGCTGGGGAAAAGGACATCTGGGCTACTCAGCTGACCCTGTTGCCATGGCGACCTGACTCAGGTACGTGGCTAAAAAAATAGATGGATTGACAGTTGATGATGCTGAGCTGATGCTAGGTTCCAAAAATTGACTATAAAGTTTAGTGTTTAGGTTTAAGGGAGGTAGTTGCACATGAATATTATACAGTATAAAATTAGGAAAACCTACTGCACATGAGTGGGAAACGTAAATGTGTGTTAGTTTAAAGTTCTGCAAGTGCTTTATTGTCACTTTTGACAATATCCTTGGTATTTTTGTTGTTGCACATTTCTTTTGTCTTTGCTGGGTTCTGTCTGCATGGAAACAGTTGCCATGTTGAATGTCAAAAAGCACAAAACCATCTCAAAACCACAAAGACACCCACACACTCCACAGGCAATCCATAAGCACTCTCACCAGCACTCCCGTACACACTCCCACACATGTTCATACAATGCCCCGAAAGCTCAGTACCTACTGCGTAGCCATTGCCAGGCACACACATACACACCTCTGGGATCTTCAACGATCACAAAACAAATGGGATAACTCAACAGGCACACACTTACACAACCAGACAGACCATTCAACAGGCTCCTACTCTGTGATGAGCACCCTCTGAATCTGCTTGTGCATGTATTTGGTTGAAGAGAGAGTCATCACCATCCAGAATATGAATACTGCCGTGGCAAAGAGAGGCACTGAGTGCTCTGACTCAACATGCAAAATTATGATTATTCTCATCAGCCTGATGTGTTAAAAGCTTGTTATTACGGAGCCTCACAGCTGCAGCACCATCATGACCTTCAATGCATGCAGTTACATAACAAAATACTCACTTTTGTGTCATGACAAGAAGCCCAACATTATGTACTTGTATTCTGCAAACTATAACTTTAGAATTACCCATATTGTGAAGTATGATTTATCCATTTAGGTAATCTTTACTAAATTAATTAATATAAATCCACAATAATGCCACAGTAACACTTCAGATAACAGTCTGCAAATTACAGTGTAATATTTAGTATATACAAGGTATTTAGAGAAGACAGTGTAAGAACAAGACAGGAAAAATGGGTCAAATGGGTTAACAGTGCCGATATTTCAATACAATTAATTAGGGTATTATTTTTAAGAAAATATTTATTCCAAAAAAGTACTTTGGGAAATTACATTGCAAAATATTTTTATGCACAGAGTACTTACTTATTATTTATAGTGGGTAAATAATTTTTGCTGCGGAACAAAACATTTGACTAAAACTGTAAAGAGGATGTACCTTTAGTTATAGTTATGAAATAGTAACAGGATTTGTATGTTTTTAAAATGATGATAAAAAAAACATTAGTTTTGTTGGTTTAAAGTTAGAGAACCAGCTTTTACGTCGTATCTCATATCGCCATATCATAAACATTTATGGAGCCAAATTTATATACTATAACAGAACAATATATATTTTTGTACAACATACAGTATAAAGATAAGGATAAAGATAAAAATATCCCCCCCTTTCAGATGTGTGCACAACAAAACTATTTATTTATATTAATGTTTAAGTTTATAACAAAAGCTTTGTTTGACTGTTTTTTTTTTTAGTAAAAGTGCCATATGTATTATGGCTCCTTTTCACAACTTTGCTATTTTTATTTGTTATTCCCCTGTCTGCACCCTGTAAGTATTATTATTATTATTATTATTATTATTATTATTATTATTATATAATTATATATTATTCCCTTGTACCTTCAAGTAGATGCCCAGTAAGCATTTAATTAATTCTCCCATATGTGCAAAATAATACACTATAATTTGATGTCTGTAATTTTAAGCGTTACCATAGTCACACACGTACTCTAGTCTGACTAAGCTTTAAGGTCTGAATTTTCCATTAATTTATACCACACTTAAACACACTAACAGACTGTGTATAAGGGGAAAAAAAGTAATTTGTCAAGCTTAAAATGTATTTTGTTTTACTTGGTCCACGTTGAGAGAATATGACATTCATCTAAACATTTTCAGTTGAAAGTTGGACAATGAACACAAGCAGTGAGCACATACAACAAAACAAAGCTCAAACAAACGACACAGCCCAAACGACAGTGAAGGCAGCACAGCCTGAACACAGTGGAACAAGGAGAACAAGGACGGGTGTCAGCGGCGGTGACAGTTTAACAGTGATAAATGCTGATGAGGAAAGTGGAGTGCGAGGTCAAAGGTCAACCTCCCAGAGCTCTGATCTGCCCTACCTTTTCTGACGCAGATGAGCTCATGAACTCCACAGTTACGCTCGCCACCTGGAAAGACAATGCAGTTTCAATGAGCCACGCTGTGATGGCGGCAACGAGAGACAGAACAACACGTCATGGAAACACATTTAAATATGTTGGAACATTTAGACAAATTGAAAAGGACAAGAACAACACAGATATAAGACGCTGACAGAGACTGGATGGTAACAGTCTGATGGTGTGGGTGGTGTGCAAGCTGCTCGAGTTTAAAATACACCGGTTAAACTAAGAAACACTTCAGACATTTAAGACTTATTCAAACAGCCTGTACATGACAATTGTATTTTCCTTTTTGTCTAATGGACAATAACTGGAAAGCTCTTAATGCCCACATATGGCCCCCGAATGTTTTAACAGCATGATTACAGCAGACTGACAGCTCCAGCTTGATTCGTATTCATCTGAGGACAGAGGAGCTTTGCATGATTGAAGGCTGGTTTGGTTTTTATGCACAAATACTGTGATAAGCAGTTCATATTATACAGCATGTGCTATGTGTTTATGTGGAGGGGTTGCCTGTAAATCTTGTAAACCTAACTTATTTTAACTAGACCATGTCTCACACTCCAGCCTTATTAGGTGTACATAACCTCCTTTTATCCTTTGTTTCAGTTCTCACATCTCTCCCACCTCAAACCTTTCTCTTTAACTACACTTTAATTAACTTTATTTATATAGCACGTTAAACACAACACAGTTGTTCTGAATTTCATTACAGAAAACTCAGAAAAAGGAACTAGGAAAATATTGCAGTACGATTTTTGATGTATATCTTTGTTGATATTTTATTTCCATTAGAGGTCCTAAATGAAAGATTTGAAGCATTTCTAAAGCCCCCGCACGGCTCTCAACATGGCGACGGCTGAGCCGGTGGCTCAGTAGCTAACAGTGCTAACAGCGCTGACAACAACGGCAACAATGCTAACATAAGCTAACAGTGTTAACTTGGGGGGGGAACTGGCGGGTGGGTGCTACGTTTCCTCAATGGCACCATTGGTCAGGACGGCATTATCAGCTGTAACCAACGTATGAGAGCAGTGCAGAGTGGCAGCCGTGAGCTAGCCGGTGGGCGATGTCAACTAAGCACAGAGAAGCTCGGATTACAACACACACAGAGGGAGAGCAACTTCATTCTCTGCTCAGGTAGACATTACCCCACTATCTACATAGCAAATAGCTGTTTGCTGATATATTGATGCTCTGGATATCGTACAGAGCACCTTTAATTCACTTTATTTATGTAGCACTTGAAACACAGATTTTGTTACAGAAAACTCTCTTCTCCCTTAGAAAAAGTAACTAGGAAAATATTGTAATCTTGTTTTTGATGTATATCTCACGTTTGTACTGTATGCTGATGTTAAATTTCCATTAAGATAGTAGCTGTGGGTTCAGTGAAAGACTTAAGTTTGAGTTAGATTAATGTATACATTTAGCACAACATGATCATCACTCCTTCCACGCCTACAGTAGAGTGTGCTTCTTGCAAGAAACCACTCATCCCGCTAGTCAGATTCAACCCTATGCAGTGGGATGGACATGTGAACAACTTAGGGACAAAAATAACATTTGACATTAAAACGTTGATTTGTAAAAAAAAAAAAAAAAAAAAAGATTATTATCAATACCGAGTAACAAAAGTGCCAAAAACTGTGTATTTCTTTTATTTCAGAGCCCAGCATCAAGAATGATGTCTGGTGGTGAGACCACATTTCTACCAGGGTTTCCTCACTGATGTCCTCTGTCGCTCTGAATTCTTATCAAGTATTGTGTCATCTCAGTGGCCTGGACCCAATGGATGGCAGCTGCAGGAGTGTGAGTGTCCGTCAGTCACAGCATCAGTACATCATTCGCTACCATATACTATTATTCAGACAGAGGACCTCTGCATAGAGCTCAGCATGGTTTTCTTCACGAGGCTTATAACTGTAATTCATGACTATTACTCACACATGTGAGGGCCTCCCAGTCTCTGAGCTCTGCCTCTGGGATCTGCCTACAGGTTGAGGTTTCAAATAGCTCCGGCTGCCTTCAACTGTGACACTTGTGAGATTTTCACAGCTATGTACCAAAACTACAGAAAGCACTGAAACTAATGGCGTCACCGTGGTCATAGAGACACATGGACTTTGACACATTTTTCATACACATGCTAACATTTGAACGGCATAATGACTCCAAACTAGACAGAAAGAATTTTAATTTAACAGAGACCCACAAACACACTAAAAAATCTGAAATAAAAGAAAACAGTAGAAATAGCTGAAATATAAATTATATTAAATTGTATATTCTGTATGGAGCAAATAAAAACTAAAACATTATTAGTTTTTTTTTAATAATTAACCTTAACCCACCCTGCTGAGAATGGACATACTACATTGTTCCTGTTGATATTTTCCATCTTGGAAAGGTCAGACATACAAATATAGCTCAGATTTGATACTGATTAATAAGAGCAGTGTCTATTGGCTTATAGGTCAGTCTGACAGTTTCACAAAAGGCAGAAACGAGAACTACAGCTGCAACAATTGGTTAAGTCGATCAAAAATAAAAATGAATCTGCGACAAGTTTAATCATTTATTATGAAAATTGTATTTTAGGCAAAAAAAATGCCTCAAATCTAATTAGTTCTAGCTTCTCAAATGTGAATCTTTGCTGGTTTTCTTTGTTTTCTGATAGAAAACAGAATATCTTTGGGTGGTGGACTGTTGGAGGAATAAACAAGCAATGTTAATATGGGCTTAATATGGGCTCTGGGAAATTGTAAACATGTTTCATACATTTTGCAGTCTGAAAAATATATTGATTGAAAAATAAATCTGCAGATTACTTGATAAAGACAATTTGGATCTGGCCTTTACCTTGACTTCTTCTACTTTTACCATCTCTCTAATGTATTCAGGAAAAGTGTTACAGCGTGTAAACACAACTATTGAAGGAAGTTGAGCCGCCCGCTACATGACAAGACTTTCTGAAAATCTTTCCTGCACAACTAGGAGCTGAAAGCCGAGTCGTTGCTGCTGTCCAGCAGATCGATACAGCAGCTGTGTGTGGGAGGAAGCTCCCTGTGCTCCTTCACTCCTCTTTCACTCACCACACACACACCATACTTGTCAAAAATAACATTTTCTTGCATGTGCTCTTGAATACGGTACACAGCGCTGGTTGCTCATATCACACCATAAGTAATCTCTCTCCCAGCTTTTAAATATTTTGGGGTTGGAAGTTCCTTTTAACGAGCAGTCAAATTTTCTATGTAGCCTTCACAGGATCGACTACAGAATTTCATACTTCCATTTCAATTCAAGACTAAACATGAAGAATTTTGACTCCCTAATGTCTCGCCTTAATTACCTACTTATATATATATCAAAGCATTCTTGCTGATGCTAATTAGACTGTCAAATGAATGCATTAATGGGAAAATATGTGCATTAACATACTTGTCGTAAACAAATGGGGAAAATGAACAGACAGACAAATCATATTCATTATTACATAATGTAGGCAGCAAGTTGCATAATGCAATCAACTCACTCTTTGCATAAACTCCCTCCAAACATAGAAGGTAAAAGTCAGTGATTGTTTTTAAAGTGCAGTGTCATTCTTGAAGGAGAACTCCACCAATTTTACACACCATACCGGT
>CAKAKR010068252.1:450-27244 GCA_916700685.1 Adelosebastes latens
GCTGTGCTGCTCATCCCACAAATGCATGATCCTTACAAGTTGGACATCATTGCGAAGGTAAATAAACAGGCTTTCCAACGATGTAAAATACAATGCCAGTTAGCATTGTAACAACAGAGAAATAATCCACCAAACACAAGTTTCTGAACTTTGTTTTTCCAGTATATATAATTTTGCAAAACCAAATTGTAGATCATACATCCATTTTTTGTCTAATTGTTATATCCATAAGTACTCTACATATCTGTTTGTATTGCAAAGACGTTTATAACAACAGAAGGCCAATTATGTTTCTATATAAAGGCTGCAGTTCAGTACAGGTCTGCTACTGTAGCCTTTGCACATATGATTGATTCATATTTTCTCACAGCACTTTATATTAAACATCATTACACATAAATTGTTTCACGCACATCTTGTATCATTCCTGCCGTATCAGATAATCACCTCATTATGTTTCTGTTTTTAACTTTTCACAACCTCCTGCAGCCAGTACTTAATCAAAGGAAAAAAACAACAACACTATCACAAAAGTTAGTTTCTTATAATCAGCACTCTGAATAATATAGCTTTTATAATTATTAACCTACAGCAGCACCCCCTCTGGTATCCCCCTCCGGTATTCTGCGCGTCTCCAGCTGGGCGAGGTGACGTATCCCGCTGTGGACGACGACAGTGACTGCTATACCCCTGGACAATAGTGTGGGAGGACAGCTTGATCTTCAGGCTTCTCTATTGACTGGGACTGGTGCAGTGGTTCTGGCTGGCTGCTTCCCTGAGGCTAGTATTGACACCCAGGTTCTGGTTTGGATAGCAGGGTCGCAGGACTAGGACTCTCCTCTTTTGATTAATTGAGCCCTGGCCTTGATTAATGATGCCTTAAGCGACAATCTTCTTGCTGTGAACTCAAAACTTTTATATAGCCACGCTACAGGGGGAAGCATCCAGGAGAGAAGCCAGCATGAGGTAGCTGTTGAAGCTTATGGTCAAAATCATGCCACATTATCATTATTTGTATCTATTTGGTGCTTTCTTATCTCTTCCGATTATTGGTAAACTGAGGGCCTTTGTGGTTACATGTTGCATCTCAATTGTAAAGATTTGTCACTGGATTTTGATTGATTTTATTAGCTGAAATATGTCCAGTGTTGTGATATGGTTGGTCATCCTGCAATATTTCCTCCTTCTCCCAATATTTCTGTGACGGGGTGACTATTCTTGTATGCTTGTACACTGTAAATACGTTCAATGACTTAGATGACAATTCTTTTTGCAACAATAACAACAATTCTTACCAAAAGTGTTTATCTAAAATGTTTTACTTAAAAGCTAGCGTTGGTAATCTTGAGAAACCAGCAAGAGTAGCCTACGCTAGTGTTTTTAAATTATATATCTGAAGCCCAGTGTTGCTCTAATTAAAGTAGCTAGCAGCACTAGCTCCTAAAGTTGCTAAATCTAGCGAGAAAGTCGCCAAGTTGGCAGCACTGACAGTCCATTGCTCCAGACCTCCTTTCAAAGCCACTCCCCGAAAATTATCATTTTGAACATAAAGAACGAAAATGGCTATTGTCAGGACTCACAGTGCACGCAGGTAGACATGCAATTGATTTTCAATAATAAATACATACATATGTTTGCATAAAGCAAGAGTATTTGTCCACTACCAAGTTAATAAGAGTATTAAATACATGACAAATATCCCCTTAGGTACATTTTGGCCAGAAAAAAATGTGTGATTAATTTGCGACAATAATGTGATTAATCGCAATTTCATATATTTTAATCGATTGGCAGCGCTACTTATTATATTACTATTATAATTTTGAACCTTTTTTTTTGTCAGAGCATTTGATTTATTGATTGCTGTCGGGATGTAATATGACATTAGCATTCTGTCACAAATTTTGTGTCTAAATACAGTGTAGTAAAATACTTCCCTTTGTCACAGCCATACTCCTCATTGAGGATCAAAATATTATTTCAGGAGCTATACGCTAATGTGTGGATTTTTTGCTGAAGATGTTTCCATGTCCATATGTATCATGCATACTATGCCAATTACACCCCCAAAATAAACAAAACACATTCAGTTATAAATGCCCTGTAACATCATTACATGCCTGCTGTTGTGCACATAATGCAGTGGCGCTGAGTCATCAGTTCACTGAGTCACTAAAGACTCCATGTTATCCTTCACGAACTGGGAGCTCCACAGAGGACCTCTCCTTCCCCCTCTCGCCTTATTACTTGTTTTAAAGTAAGCAGCTTGGGCCGGTACACCGGTGCTGGCTTAATGCATGCAGTTTGCGCAGCTGCGGCGCGGGACGGCAGACAGCCGATCATGGCGTGATTTATGACGCTGACCGCTGGCTGCGTGGTGCAGGCTAATGACACATACACTAAAGTCATTGATTTGTATGAATGCCCTCCGCTCTTCATCTATCACAATTTAATGTTGGGAGTTTGCAATGCAGAGGTAGAGAAGAGGATGAGGTGGAGGAGGAGAAAGAGGGGGTTAGAGGGAAGGTAGCATCCCAAGGAGGAGGTGAAGCAGACGAAGAAGAGAGTAGAAGGGAGAAAAAATCGACATGCGGCCACAAAACGGGGTGGCATAGACGCTGCGGAACAAGAGGAGCAGGTAGAACGAGGGTGAAGTGGAGTCTTGGGCTCCCCGAGGCCCGACAGCCCCCCTGCCCTCCCCTCGTCTTTCCTAAGTCATGAGTCATTTGCTGCTCCTCTAATATCTGCCCCCCCTCCCTCTGCTTTATGGAAATGGCCATGAATTGTGCACAGTGGACACTGTGCTCAATAAAGCAGATAATAGCAACAACAAGGAGCGAAACGCAAGGATTACCTTTAGTCTACAGGAGAGAAAAAGAGAGGGAGGGACGGAGGAGAAAAGAGAAAGGGAGCAAGTTGAAAATGAATAGGTATGCATGTTAACTGTGTGAGTAATAAGAGTGCATTTAGATTTGTATTGTATGTACCCACTGGCTCCTTGTTCACTCATTATAGTGAACGTAGTATCTACTGTAGGAAGTGTAAAAGTTCAGTTTGACAGCTGTGCATGATGCAAACATCTCCCTCCTACAGGAAGGAAGAAGTGTGTGCATGTGTGTAAATAAAACCAGTTGTATGTGCAATGCACGCTTCCTTCCTTCCTCTCTGCCAACCCTTTGTATCCCACTCTTAGTAAACACAGTATGAGGGTGAATGTTTTAACGCTGCATGCTAAAATGTGTGTGTCGCAGTGCAGGAGAGGCCTTCCATTAGGGGAACATGATAGATGGTCTACTGGGATGACTTCTTCGCAATACTTAAAAGCTAGGGCTGGGACAATACACCTATCTTCCGATTCGATACTATCACGATACTTGAGTGCCGTTTCGATATGTATTGTAATTTTTGTTAACCTTTTTAAGATTAGACCATGGGAAAAAGTTGAACGATACACTATAGGGACATGTACTTAAAAAATATCTGAATTTATACAGTAAAAATGTTTGATTTTCAGCATGTATGTAGTCAGAGATGTCCTGAAGTCAAATATATCAGTCATTGTCAGGAATTATTTACTAATTTTTTTCCAGCAACCAAAACAAATCAAAGAATAAAGACATTTCTCCTTCAAATTGGTGGTATTTTTCTTTAATAAGGGACACATAATGTTTTTTTACTTCTGGTGAATATCATCCAATCAATCTTATTTCCATACATGTATTTTGTATATACAGTTTCCTTTGTTAACACCTTATTTTGAAAACTGGACGTAATCACTCGTGTATACTTCCGCTAAGTTCACTGTCTGTTGTAGCTCTCTCGCCAGCTCCGTTCTCTTTATACATCCATGGTCAGCTCCATCGGTGCTGTTTGAATGCATTTAACATAAATGTCAGTATATGGGTGCTCTACAGTTGTAACATCGGTCGATTTGAGCACGGATATGAGAGTGACGGCTGGCTTTGACCGTACGTTACCGCAATACAATTATGTTAGCTGTCCATGACAGAGTTAGCATACAGCTTTAGCCATGACGTCTAGCTCTGCTTTTCCTGGTAAAACCCAAAGTGTTTCCATACTTTACTGTATGTGTAGTGTTTACCACTTTGGATTTAAAATGTGAGGGTGCAGTTCGTATCCATGCGGACCCTCCGTCGTTTTCTACTTTCTCGTTTCGGCTCGCTGTGGTTTGTTTTGGTTGACGGATGCTGAACGGATATGTCGTCACGTTACTCAGACTGTAACAATTAATGCGGTAACTTCTTTCTACCTCCGCAGAGACTCAAATGAAACTAATATATCGATTCTGATATTAAAAAAAAAAAAAGTAGAAAAAAAAAAAAATTGCGATACATAACTAACAACTAAACTCCAGAAGGTTGAATGTGCTTTTGCCAAAATAAATGCACTTCAATGGGATCCAACAAATGGGAAAGTAATCCTGCTTTTTTGCTCCTTTATGTACATTTGTTTCATGAATAAATCAAACAAATCACTCTACCTTTTGTTCTTACACTGTATGTATGGTTTCCGGGAGATCAGGTGCAAGAGCGTTGGTTTGGGTTTTAGGTTTATTTATGTGTGAGTTATAGTCAGTTGATGTCGTTATCTTTGTCTGCCTTTTCCTGACCCCTCTGTCTCTCTGTCTTTCTTTTCTCTTCATCATAGGCATCTCAGTCTCTCATGTGATGACATAGTGCAGATGGAGCCATGACTCATGGCTTACAGCACCCGCTTTAATTACAGCAGATGTAAACAAGCCTGTCAGTTATGCTAATCCGAACCATAGCTGGTTGGGGGAGACAATAACACCAGACGAACAACAGGAAGAGGACCAACTGGATACCTGCTCCACGGACTGACCTGTCTCTCAACCTTCACACGAACATCATGTAAGCCCATTTGGAATGTTTTTTGTTTTTCTTTACCAGTGTTTCCTCACAGACCGGATCATTTGGAGTGGGAATGTATACAACCTCTGTTGTCATCTATGACTGTACTCACCATATTTAGACTTAAAGTCAAGATAATCATATCTGGAAAAGTCACTGATGTTTGTGCTCTGACACATTCAATTGGTTCCATACTTAAAAAGACATGTAAGAATCACTGGCGCAGGTGTTCCTACTTTGGGTTTTGAAGTAAATATGTAAATATGACATGCAACTGCAGAGTTGATGAGCACCTTAACCTTCATTCTTCCAGATGGAGTTAATATTGGAGTGATCACGACATCTATTCATCCCCAGTTTCCCATCTGCAAACACTGTGCAGTGTGTGTTCTTTGGAGTGGATGCACATCTGCAGGGAAAGGAACATTTGCAGTGCAGGTATAAGTATGTTACACCTGTTACACTCGGACACACTTGCATGCAAGTTCTTTTATTTAAAATTTAAAATCAAAGATAAGAAGGAAATAGCAACATGTAAGAAAAGGTGTGGTTTTTGGTAGAAATTAGTTCATTTTAGAAATAAAGTGTCATCTAGGTTCTTTGTTTTGTGAAAAAAAAAAAAAAAAAAACTCCAGTAATGCTAAACACTGGAAGAACTTAAACACTAGGAACCGGGGATCGAGCGATGGATACAAGAAACAAAGAACACTGAATATGTTTACATGCGCAAAATATTCAATTATTTGCCCTTATTCTGAAAAAGACAATATTTCTACTGACAGAAGCTCTTTACATGGCTAAAGAAAATTAATATTACAATAATATTCCTGTTTACATCCAGCTGTGCATACTCTGATTAACATAACCGGTGGTGGACTTGTTTGACCGTGCGAACACAGCCTCCCTCTTTCATTCCTTCAACCACATTCTTGAAAAGGCCAGCGTTGCTATATTTGTGCATATCCAAAAACCTGTTGGTAGGTGTGTGAAATGTGGGCTTTCTTTTGGGCATGCATCTCTGCAAACTATCGGCTAGTTGGTTTGTGTACACCGCAGAGAGCTAGTTGTAAACAGACAATAGGTTGTGTGTCGCAAACTGAATAAAATTCCCAATCGAGACGCACATTCTGAATGTGCTGTATACATGTTCAAAGAATGCTCCTAAAATCCAAATAATACCTGCATATGACACATGTCATAATTGGAAAAAGCTCCATTCGGGATAAGGCCTAATTCAGGATATCCAAACGGAATATGCTGTTTAGATGACCCGTATTAAATTCACAATATTGTCATATTTGGAATAATAGTGGAATATTAGTGTGCATCTAAATATAGTCTTTGACAAACTGACACAAGGAGAAGGGAGCACAGAGACTAAAAACACGATGAAAGGAGGGTGATAACGAGAGACAGGTGATGGTAGGGCTAATGAGGGACAGGTGAAAACAATCAGGGCGGGGCAGACAATCACACAGGCGGGAAAACACACAAAGACAGGAAGTGGAGTTGTCTGCAACGAAAGAGGAGGTGAGTTTCAAAATAAAACAGGATGAAACAGAAGCCCCCAAATCCCAGAACACAAAATCCTCCAGATAACTTTATCAACAGTTGATCAAAACCACGATATTTCTCTAACATTAACCAACGTGCTGCTGTTGCCTAAACCTAACCACACAGGTGAACCCCAGTCTCTGCAGTCCTGTGCTTTGTACTCCAACAGACTCCCCACCCATTGACTTGCATGTGTAGAAAAAAAAACTAGACAGGGTTGGGAGAGCAATGCAGCCAAACCAAAGCCAGCACATCTACTGATGTTAATACAAAGTGCTGCACATTTAGCCTTGTCGTTGGTACATTCACTTGTGGGAAATATATGATCATCAATCTAGACATCTTTGGGTTGCTTTGGAAAGCATGTACATTGACGCGCAATAGGAAATAGGGCTTCTCAACAGACTCATAAAATTCACTAATAAAGGAGAGTGAAAGCTGTTTAGAGGAGCTTAGCTATGTTCTCCAGTGAAAACAATGGCCTTCCTCTGCACAATGTCAGACAATAATTATGTAATAATGAAATCATTTTTTGCATTCGTCATTCACAGGGCTCCAATGTTCTCCAGAACCATCACTTACTCTCACCAATTCAATGTGTGAGATTGAGTTATCATATGTCCAACTGCACTTCAATGCTGTTGAAAACCTGTAAAATTAATTCTCAGTGTGAAATTAATCACTGAAAGCTCAAAACAGTCCACACACAGATAACGCAGCCTATCACTTAAATGTCTTAAAGTTGATTAAAACAGTCTGGAATTCATACATGCACCATATGGAAATGGTTGTACAGGATCTGGGAGTCTTTCCTTGTACCAGCGCATGTTTGACGAATGTCAAACACACTTAATTGGAAAGCCCTTTCGTTCTAGATGTTCATTTGCATTCAGTAAAACAAAAAAAACAAAACAAAAGCAGCTCGGTGCATTTCACTGATGAATAGAAGATTTCCTGAACCATGAAATTAAAGCATGTCTTTCTTTTCATATTTGAGAATTGACATCGCCATTTGTAGAGAAGGAGAGGATGATTTGGCAGTATTGATAGTACGGATACCAGAATCAATAAACTGTTGTGCCATCATTGTCCTACACATGTGTAAAGTCAGGCTAAACATCCATTCAAACAAAACATAGGGCTTTTAAAAAGATGCACAGAATATTAACTTAATGACAATAATTTATACATGCGTGATCGTGTCACGTTCATGGACCAATGAACATGTTAAATGTAACAACAAGCAACACATTTTTGTTATGGGAGGGAGGAGGGACAAACTTCTGTCTGTTGTGAACTGTCTTACAATATTATATTGTGTTCACCCAGTTTTACAGATAAAACGCATTTATCAAATCATTCCTACGCTCCCAGGGTCCTATGTCCCCCAGATTTATATGGCACATAATGGGAACACAACAAACAGTCCTCTGTTCCCAGGGTCCTATGTTCCCCCAACCCGTTCTCATTCCCAACTCGCTACATACGGACGCTTGGTCAGGACCCCTTGGACCCCACTTTTTAATGCACTGGGTACCCTTGGTGTTAGGTTTAGGCAGCAAAACTACTTGGTTAGGTTTAGGAACAGATCATGGTTTTTGTTAATATGGGTATGTTTTTGACAACCTGGGAATTGTCACCGATCCTGTTTGTGATTTTCAAGGACAGGATCTCAAGGGCGCAGCCGGGGGTCTTTTGCATCTCTGCTCTTTGCAGATGATGTGGTTCTATTGGCTTCATCAGACCGTGTCCTTCAGCATGCACTGGGGCGGTTTGCAGCCAAGTGTGAAGCGTTCAGGATGAGAGTCCGTACCTCCAAGTCTGGGGTCATGGTTCTCTGCCAGAAAATGGTGGATTGCGCCCTCCGGGTGGGGAGTGAGTCACTGCCCCAAGTGAGGGAGTTTAAGTATGATGGAAAAATGGAGCGGGAGATGGACAGGCCGTTGTGGTGAAGAGGGAGCTGAGCCAGAAGGCAAAGCTCTCGATTTACCAGTCCAACCCTCATGGTCATGAGCTTTGGGTAGTGATCGAAAGAATGAGATCGTGGATACAAGCTATGGTCATGAGCATCCTTCGTACAGTGGCTGGGCTTAGCCTTAGAGATAAGGTGAGGATCTCAGACATCTGGAGGGAGCTCGGAGGAGAGCCGCTGCTCCTTCGCGTCGAAAGGAGCCAGCTGAGGTGGTTCGGGCATCTGATCAGGATGCCTCCTGGACGCTTCCCTTTGGAGGTTTTCCGGGCACGTCCAACTGGTAAGAGGCGCCGGGGTAGACCCAGAACACGCTGGAGAGATTATATATCTCATCTGGCCTTGGAACACTTCGGGGTCCCCCAGGAAGAGCTGGAACATTTTGCCGGAGATAGGGATGTCTGAGTGTGAGATAAGTGGAAGACAATGGATGTATGGATGGATGGACTTATGTGTGTTATTAATTAATTAAATTAAGTAATAATTATTATTGTGTTAATGTGTGTTAACTGGGGAACATAGGACCCTGGAAACATAATATCTTGGTAAGAAATAGGACCCTTGGAACATAGATAGCCTACGCTCTTGTATACCTGTTTGAACCCTATTGGATAACCCTGGGTAAACGTGTGACACATGGCTTCAAAATGTGATCACAAGGCATCAGAAATATATTATAAACACCCGCTAAAAAGCACAACATGATATGTATAATCCAGAACAAATAGCAAAACTGTGGAAACCATTTGGATATTGTTGCTTAATGAAACGCATTTCTAATCTGTTTCATATCTGTGCCTGTAATGGTCTTATGATCTGATTCAGTGCAGCATTGTTAGGGCGCACAGTGGCAGTGATGGCAGTAAATGTTCAGCCTTGACTCAGCTCACTTTACACCCAGGTGAAGATGCCCCCCTTGATTAAAAAAGAAAAGTAAACCTCTTGCTACTTTTACCAAACACACACACACACAAAAAAATCTTTTTTTTACTTAAAGCTTTCTCAAGGCGTCAGTCACCCCTCCCCACCTCCCCGGCGCTGTATGCTCGTAGATTTAAGCAGCCCGCTTGATTGCCAGAGCCCTCAAACCTCGTCTGAGAGACGATAACGAGACGTCACAGCTTTACACTCAGGTTTTAGAAGGAGAGAGAACATTTGTCATTTAAGCGTCTCTCCGGTCTGAGCGTCTGTCAGCCGAGGCTCCACTCTAATGGCAAGACGGATCCAATTACCAGCCGTGGACATCTCTAACAAGGTGCCAGGAAAAAGCTGCCTGGACAAACAACGCCCGGGCCCAATAATGAGAGGCCCTCATTTGAGTGATTTGAGTCTCTCTCTCTCTCTTTCTTTCTCTCTCTCTCTGTCTTTCTCTCTTCCCTGCATTGAAATGTGCTACAAAATATGCAGTGTTACTTTCATTTTTACTTTCTTTTTCAAAGTTTTGCTCAAAGAGAACGGGAGAGGGAATAGAAAAGGAATGAAAAGAGGCAAACGTGCATATTAGCATAAAACTCCCTACCTGTAACACACTTACATGTACTCACACGCATGCATGCAGACAAATACACACAGTGCTCAAACTTTGGAACGGCTGATTATTAATCATTCCGGAGCCAAGCTTGTCAATACAAATGATACCAATAACAGCGCTGCATTTACAACACGCAACAAAGAGAGAGAGAGAGAAACACTTTCACAAGTAGCTCATTTCGCCTCATTCTCTCGCATAGCTAACCAGGCCATGGATTGTCAATGCCGGGGCCGGGATCAATGAGCCAGAGCTCTGTGCGTCCCATCGATTTCCCAACTCCCAGATATCACAGCGACTGTTCATCAACAAAAGCACTTTGTCCTTCCCAAATAATCAGATCGAAGGAGCTCCTCTCCTGAGACAAAGTCGCTTCAGTCGCTACAGTGCCACACATCCCCCCCCTCCCCACCCCTTCTGTTTCCCTCCCTCCTTTACTCTGTAGTCTACCCTCCCAACTCCTCTGGGAAACCAAAGCTTTTTGTTGTCCTCACAGCTTCCTGTGTGTGAGATGCATGCTCAACAAATGACTGTGCGCTGAGAACTTGTGTATGAATGTATAATCCGAGCAACACAAGCAGGTACAAATCAATAAGCCTCGCGTCAGATGGAGGAGGAGGGGAGATGTAAAAACGTCACCAGGTCGCAGTAATCGCAAAATATGAAGATGCTTTTTCATGTTCTATTTTGTTTTCTTTTTTAAAATTATTTTTAGAACAAGGGAACAAATTTGGGAATGCTTTGCGTGGCCTCATATTTTATTCATTGGTAACGCTTAGATTACAACTCACAAATTATGTAAACGTATTGCATGTTGGAAAAATTGGTGAACTTTATTTTACAGCCTGAATACTCCAAACAGAAGAGAGCTTTCTCACACATTCACAATGCTTTGTTCTGATTGTAGTGTCACAAAACGTATCAGCTATTACCTTGGCTGGAATTCCTCAATGCTTTTCAAAGAAAAAGTAAAAAACATAGATGCAAATGTCATTTGTTGTATTTATGAATAGCTCACCATGCTATGAACTGATATGACAGGACAAACAAGCTTGTTAATATTCTTCTGTAACACCATTTTTGATTATGATTTTGTTCCCAAACGTTCATTATGGTTCTTTAGTATGTTGTTATCTATTCGTCAACTATTGTATAGCTACATCTATAAGGATGCACCATTCTTTCCACACTTAGTCTAATGTTTTGTTCATAATTATGACTGCATCGTGTTTTTAAATGTTTTATCTTGTAATTCCCTTCTGTAAATATATCATAATTTAAAAATAAATTATACCATATATTATTTCATTTCAATATCAACACTGTTATCCCATTGCCCCCAGTTTTGACCATTATGACTGGACTCTGTAATTATGGTAATTAACAATCTAATTTATTTTGAAGTTCCACTTAAACACAGAGTTTTAACCCCTTTATTACTTTTATTTTCTTCTGCCCTTGTACTTATTGTAAAGCTATCCAATAAGTATGTTATTGATATCCTGTACTAAATCATGTGTTTTCATAAAAACATTGTCATTTAACCCTTTAAGCCAGTTAGGACAAACATGCTGCACAGCCAATTTTTTTTTTTTATTTTAATTCGACTGGAGATCCGAAAGTTTCCAAAAATACCAAATATGTCAGGAGAATTTTGGTTTTATGTGCTTGAATTGATGAAAAAAAAATCGGTATATTTAGCCTGATGGAAAAAAAAGCAGAATTAGATGTTTTTCAAGTCTTAAAGTTACTCAAAGTAGATTATTTCACTGTAAGTGCATTTATCCAGTATTTATCTTTATTGCACATTATTATGTTTTACAGTTAGGGAACAATGTCAAAGGGATGAAGTAATTCAGGTGAAGGCAGTAATTTACATCCATCAAACCTGGCTCCTTGGACAAACCACATTTTTAATCCTTCTCTCCTACCAAATGGAAATGTATCATTTCTTGTCGATTTCGGAGATATTAATAGATGGGGCTGCGGTGACCATTCATAACTGCGGTTTAATATTTTAAGAGGGTCTTTGGGCATGGAAAAGGAGGGAAAATAGAGAGGGAGAAAAGAAAGAGAGAAACGAAGGTAGAGGATGGGAGGGTGGGGGTTAACTCGCTGCCCAATTTGATCAATCGCCACAGTCCTGCCTCTCCACTCAGAAAATTAGAAATGGGAATCTTAAAATCTGGAGCCGTTTATCATCA
This sequence comes from Adelosebastes latens, assembly GCA_916700685.1. NCBI lineage: Eukaryota > Metazoa > Chordata > Actinopteri > Perciformes > Sebastidae > Adelosebastes > Adelosebastes latens. The sequence goes on from CAKAKR010068252.1 coordinate 12,598, forward strand.
CAGGTAACACGGGGGAGCGGGATGAGACTGTGTGCGTGTGTGTGTGTGTCTGGGGAGGGAATAGGTGTAGATATTTCAGACGGTATAATCTAAGTTTCTTCCACTGTAAAGACTTATGAGCTTTATAGAAACACACACACACACTCCTGTTGGGATTGCATGGCCTCGTTGAGCAGTAAAGAGCTTTTCAAGTTAGCTGATAAGCATCGACACGGGCAAAACAAAACTGGAAAGTTTGTGTTATCTTTCTATTGCAACAGTGGTGCAAGTCAAAGTTGTTCGCACACGCACACACACACACAGAAAAAACACATTGGTGTTAGTTAAACTGACACTCATTAGGCACCTATTTTAATAACCTGACTCCCCGCTTGACACGGAACTCTCAGATCCCCTCTAACTCCTAATTGTTTTGATTAGCTGATATAATTGGTATACCTAACTGCGCTGCTGGAGTGATGGTAATGCGTGCAAGTTGCATAAAGTCACCAAAAAGCAGAATAGGGTGAAGAGAATGAGCTCTTTTATAAATGAGATGAAGATATATGATGGCTTGAGATGTTATTTAGAGCAGAGACTCTTGTGGTTCTAACTAAGGCCAGAGTCAAACCTTTATAATTAGGAGACATGAGAATTTTATTGCACCACGGTCATGGTGTTCCTCTAATAGAGGTGTCATATGTGGACAGCTAAACAAGTAGCCTGAAGCTTGCTGCCCATTTGTTAAAAATAAAGTCCTAACTACTTGACGTTAGACGCCCCCAAATTTATCGATGTGTTACAAAATAATGACCAGCGGCTTGCAGAGTGCAAGACTCGCTCTCTTCGTCAAATGAGCCCATGTGTTGCGGTAAAGTTTTCTTCATACTTTAGTTTATTCCTGAAACCGAAGGGGAAGAAAGGGAGCCTATAGTAAAGAGCACTGGGTATTTGTTCAAATGTCTAGAACAATCTGTATGTTTTCCTGACATGGACATCTTGTTCTCTAGAGAGAATGTATCGTTCTGTCCCACAAAATCTGCAGGTAGAAGCAGCCTGACATTCTTAAATGGATGGACTGCATTTATTCAAACTTTGGATTGTCCTCTAGGATTATAATTGCAGGGAACAGAAAAGTATCGCACCGGAACACCTCTTCTGGCCAGATGTCCGTTTTTATAAAGGGAGCTAATATATGGAATGTGCTGCCTATTGAAGTAAACTTGATGTCCTGTGTGAAACCAAGTCAACATTGACTTCTTTTACCTAACTTTTGTTATGTAACTTACGTACCCTACTTGTTACGTACCCTACTTGTTACAGTTACGTAACAAACGTACTTATTTTACAGAAAAAAAAAAACATACTTAATTTAACCCAAATCACAATCTTTTCCTAAACTTAACCAAGTAGTTGTGTTGTGTAAGTAAACCTTAACACTAAGTAAATCTAAATCTTTATTTTGAAAAGAGACTGTATGCATGTAAGGAGCGGAACCTGTACGATTCCTGTGAACGTGGAAGTTTATTTTGAAAAGACACTATGCATGTAATGAGCAGAATGTGACATGCCGTCCCTGCATCACAGTTTTAAAGCTAGTGAATATACTGCTATCATGTGAAACTAAAAAACCTAAGGAATCCATTGATACCAACCAATGTCATACTATCTTGTCACAAAGGAGGTTAAGTAACGCTCCAAACTTATGCTAAAGTTTGGCGAGGAAAAACTGGCATGGCCATTTTCAAAGGGGTCCCTTGACCTCTGTCTTCAAGATGTGAAGGTAAATGGGTTCTATGTGTACCCACGAGTCTCCCCTTTACAGACATGCCCACTTTATGATAATCACATGCAATTTGAGGCAAATCATAGTCAAGTCAGCACACTGACACACTGACAGCTGTTGTTACCTGTTGGGCTGCAGTTTGCCATGTTATGATTTGAGCATATTTGTACGCTAAATGCCGTACCTGTGAGGGGTTCTGGACAACATTTGTCATTATTTAGTGTTGTTAATTGATTTCCAATAATAAATATACATACATTTGCATAAAGCAAGCATATTTGAACACTCCCGTGTTGATAAGAGTATTAGTTGCATGACAGAAGACTACTCAGCTGCATAATTTCACCTGGCCAATCACTGCATGAGTTGGGCACTTTTGGATTGTCCTTTCTGGTGTGCAGGTAGAGCCTGTGGAGCAATTTGGGCTATACTTCAACAAAACACAATTTTTGGGCTTTTAAATGCTACCCATGTGCACACCTCAAATGTAGTCTGTCAACACAGAGTGCCTCACAACATTCCCCCCCTATTTCTGCAAAAGTTGCAAAGTCTGTGATTTCCAGGACGATTTGACTTGTAGATGCAAGAAGGAGACGTGCGGACGGACACCCCTCAGAGTGCACGATGTCTTGTCTCCTCATCATCTTTGCTCTCCCAGAGGCTTTGATTCAGGCAATTACCAAGCGACTGGAGACTCTTGCTGACATTTGTCTATCAACGGAGCTGTGACTCACTTCTCTAATTAGCATCTGCGGAGATGGACGGAGGGAGAGCTAGAAAAGGGGGGAGACAGACACCCAGACTGAGAACGATGATCAAGCCGTGAGAGTAGCTCGCTTGGACAATTAGGGACGGGGACTATCACTGAACGTGATCCTTTCCCCCCCCCAACTAGAAGAGCTAAAAAAACTCTCATGCAACCTCCTCCCACCACACACACACACACACACACACACACACACACACACAATGTTTAGCAGTGTATTTGCCATGCAGACGGATGTTGGTATTTATTCTAATTTGTTTGTGGCCCAATCAGTGCAGGATTGCGACGCTGTGCTTCCCCATTGTGAAGATGGATTTCTGGTTCTTTAGCCATTCTCTTCCTCTGAGGGCCTGGAACAAAGCAGCATCTGCACCCAGGAGATAGCCTGGGATAAAATATGTATTAGTTTCCTCCAAAGCCCCCCCTCGCCTCTCTCTCATACCACTTTGGATGACAAAAAGCAGAGAATGAGAGAGAGAGAGAGAGTAGATGGGAGTTGTGCGGGAGATAGTGTAGATTTGAATCTACTGAATCTACTTACTGGGGGAATAGCCAGCCTCCGCGCGACAACAGCAGCACACTCGCACGTAAACACCACAACAAACAGCAATATTGTGAAACGCCGCTGCGATTCCCCACTTTTTATTCCTATGCACCGTCTCGTCTTACCACGCCACCCCATGTCTGTAAGTAAAACCCATTTAGTCGAGTGAAATCTCTCTTCTCCGTCCTGATTTTTTTCTTTCTCCCACTTCTCTCCTTTTCTCTTCTTTCCACTCTCTGTTTTTCTAATTTTCTTCTTCTCCCTCATCTCCTCCTCCAGCTGACAGGCTCTGGGTTTTCAGGAGAAGAAAGCGGGCATTAATTAAGACAGTGCCAGCTGTAATTTTCTTGGGAAGTAAATTTCTGCACAACTAAAGGTTACGGGGACCTTTTCACTGTCAGAATTTACTACAGCCTGTGAATGTTAATGCAGCTAATGAAGACATGCTCTCAGAATCTGAACTTAAAAAACTACCGCTAGGAGGAGAGGGCGAGAGAAGGAGGGGAGGGATGGAGGATGGAGGATGGAGGGAGTTGGACGGAAATTAGGAAACTGAATAAAAGAAAATAGACTTGATGCATTGGAAGACGGTGGAAGTTCTGCTGTGTAACAGATTCATGTTCATTATCATGATTTGCCTCCATTAACAGTGTAACCAGTACTGCTTCTCAGTGAGAGGGATGTCTTATTACTTCATTATTGTTTGTTAAAAATGTAACCACTGCATTATTAAAGCCACTGTAAGCATTATATATACATTGTATATTGGTTTTAGAAGAATGGCAAAACTATTACATCAATAAAAATAATTTAAACTAAGATTAATATGATGTCATCTAACTATGGAAGAGGAAAGACGGATATTTAAATATTAAAATTCAAAAAAGAAAAACAAATGTTTTTTTATTTTCGGTGTGAGTTTATATGCGCTGCAATCGTTGTGTCTGTTGTTTGTTGAAGTTGTTCCATTTTGTTTGTCTTTCCATGATCATGTCTTTCAGCAGTTGGTGTGGAACGAATCCATGACCTTGACCTAGAACGGTGTAGGTGTTTGGCGGGCGTACCGAGTGTTGCAGTTGCCTCTGTTTGCCTTGTTTCAAATCTGGCGTACATGATGAATGAAGGGCTCTAAATGGCTGTGATCTAGATAACAAATCCGGCAGCAGCAGCAGCAGCAGCCAGGTGAAAAAAAGGCTACACAATGCTGGGAGATGAGCATATGAATGCTACGAGGAACTTAAGTTTTGGATGAGGATATTTATCTAGTACCTGAAAACAGATATATTTTAGTTGTAATCAGTTTATGCTGATGTCTGTAGTAGTGCCAGTGTGTTTAGTTCAGTGTGCAGTCTTTTGTCTTTTACAGTTTAGATCTCTATCGGTGATGCTCTTTTTTTTGACTGATTGAACAACGGTGGCCATCACATCTCCTGGCTGTAACTGCAAAGTTCTTCTTCTGTTCTTCATTCCAAGCAAACTGAAAATGTAAAATGCATCAGTCAGGTGTGCCAGAGGATCTTTTCCCCTAGAAAACAACTGCAGGAACCCCGCTGTTTAGAAGAACACATGTAGAAATGTGTATGTATGAACTGGCTATAGACTGCATCACTGGTGTACTTTAGCAAGGGATAATGTACAGCGAGCGCGCAGCATCGCAGGGGATTCTTTCATATCAATCAATAATAATAATCAATAATTTGACACAAAAACGGTCCGCCAGAGTCCGACATCTGAACTGCGCCCATAGCAACGGTCTGTTATACATAGCAACGGTCTGTTATAGAGAAATTACAGACCACAGAACGCCGTGATTGACCAATCAGAATCGAGTATTCAACACAACCGTGTAATAACAACAGATAATCAGATAGACAGTTATTCATATAACTGTATGTATGTATTGTAATGTATGTAATTATGTATTTTAGACCATAAGCTGCCAGAGGCCATGCACATTCAATGTACCTAAAATATCATTCTTATCAACATTAATGAGGAAACAGACGTATCTGCCAGGTCGCAAATGTCACAATTAAAATTTAAAGGGGGAAACATGGTACACGTATTGTGTGTTTGACTTGGACACCAGACCACAGTTTGTGTCCCATCTCTTGGTCGAAGATGGGACACTATTTCTTAAATTATGACGATAATATTTCCCTAATCACTTTCTTTCTTTGCTGATCTTAATTATTTTATTTTGTTTCCTACTTCTTAATGGTTTTAACTCACATGCATCATTCATGAGTCTGTTTTTAATTGTGTTCGCTCATTTTTATTTTTTACACTATCATATATTGTGGCTGCGACTTCCGTGGTAGCTCAGGCGTTGTGAAGCATATTGCGCTTCCACCTGGAATGAAATGTGCCAATACATTTTGCGTTGCTTGCTTGCTTTCAATTGCCTAAACTTAACCTGAGATCAGAAATAGGTCCGATAGATCAGAATGCACTATAAAAAAACGTTTTGTTTTTTTTCCCAGTAAGGTGCGAGGACGTGTTGGCCCTCCTTCAGCCATGGCAGGAGGAACATTTTGATTCAGAAGGAGCTGCTTCAAAAGGCCTTGAGGCCACTCACAAACAAAACACACCTCTCCCTGATAACCAAAGAAATGAGCAAAAAATAATGCAAACAGATAACGCAGTGAGAGAAAAAGGAGATAGAGAGCAAGTGAGGGAGAGGTAGATCAATGACAAGGTCAGAAAGCGGCGAGGAGCCGGCGGACCTGGAGAAGTCCTGGAGAAAAGTAATATTTAACCCGAGGCTAGAGAATAATTTCACTTCCCCTCAGATCAGTTTAAAAAATCTCTTGCTGTCAGAGCTTGGCAGATTTATACAAATTAATGGCCTTTAGTTGAAAATCTCCCAGCGCTTGGGTTATTAATTGTTAAAGTGCATACATTAAACAAAATGAGCAAAAAGTCATTTTCATTTTCATAAATTATCTCATGCTAAAAAAAAAAAAAAAAAAACTTTGTAGGTAAAAGGGATTGTTGGCGTGGCTTTTATACGAGCTGAGGGTGATACTTGAAAAAGAAAAAAAAATCATAAATACGTACATGCAAGGCAGAGAGGATGGAGAGAAGGAAAGACATGTAAAGAGGAGAAGTGATGAACTTATGGTTTAATACTGATCTCATTATCCTCTGCTTCATTGTTTGTCCTCCCGTTCCTTCTTTATTCCTCTGTATGGTGTGTGTGTGTGTGTGAGATAGAGGGAGTTAAAGCAACAGAACCAGAGGAGTCCAACTCTGCCTGTGTGTGAGAGAAGCAGGTATAGTTGTGTTGCCAGGTCCTTGCAGGTCTGGGATCTCAATCCTGTCTGCTGTCCTGTAGAGGAGGTTTTAATTATGGACCGCCACGGTCAGCTGAGCGTGCTCCGACTGAACGCACAGGGCCGAGCATGCATGCACGCCCTTTTTGCTACCTTGATGGACACGATACCAAGACACGATGCTATTGAGGAGTATATTTCTGCCACTCAAAACAAAATGCTAGAAAACACACTTTTGTACATATGTGGGAACTAAAAGATGCATCCAAGTTTGAATGTAATTCTACACACTTTAGAGAAGGTAGTGCTTGGTCGCATGTAATGAGACCAAATTCGTGGTTAACATATCAACTGTGTCCTAATGCTGTAATTTGACATTTTGGTAAATAATACAAATGTAAAGACATAGTTCCATATTTTAGGAAACACTGCTTATTTGCTTTCTTGCTGAGAGTTAGATGATAAGATCGGTATCACTCTAATGTTTAGCTTAGCATAAAGACAGGAAACCTGGCTGTGTCCAACAAAACAAAAAGCTCTATATCAGCACATCTGAATCTCAAACAACATGTATTGTTTATTTAATCTATGCAAAGTTCTTCAAGTAACTTCCTGAAGTCACTGCTCCTGGCCAAGAAATAGTCCGACACATAACCTCCACGTAAAACCGCAACTTGTTTTTCTTTACACTGTCTTTGCATGGATTAAACAAAGGATATATTACATTACTGAGCAGTATATGGTATCTATTATATGAAGGGCTGTCAATTGATTAAAATAATCAATTAATTAATCAATCGCGTTTAATCTGAAATGAATCCTACATTTTTTATCTGTTCAAAATGTACCTGACAGGGAGATTTGTCAAGTATTTAATACTCTTATCAACATGGGAGTGGGCAAATATGCTGCTTTATGCAAATGTATGTATATATGTATTATTGTAAATCAATTAACAACACAAAACAATGAAAAATATTGTCCATAAACCCTCACAGGTACTGCATTTAGCATTAAAAATATACTCAAATCATAACATGTCAAACTGCAGCCCAACAGGCAACAACAGCTGTCAGTGTGTCATTGTGCTGACTTGACTATGACTTGCCCCAAACTGCATGTGATTGTCATAAAATGTCTGTAAAGGGGAGACTCGTGGGTACCCATAGAACCCATTTTCATTCACATATCTTGAGGTCAGAGGTCAAGGGACCCCTTTGAAAACAGCCATGCCAGTTTTTCCTCGTCAAAATTTAGCTTGAGTTTGGAGCGTTATTTAGCGTCCTTTGCGACCAGCTAGTATGACATGGTTGGAACCAATGGATCCTTTTGGGTTTTTCTAGTTTCATATGCCAGGATCTTCACTCTAGCTTTAAAACTGAGCCTGCTACAACCTCCGAAAGAAAGCCTTCCAGTCAGATTTTTAAGAGTTAAATTAAAAATCGCAACTTGTGTTAATATGTTAAAGAAATTAGTGGAGTTAAAATTAATATGCGTTAATGCGTTATTATCGCGTTAACTTTAACAGCATAATGAGCAATTGTTGTGTGGAACTAGGTAGATAGATAGATAGATAGATAAACTAAACTACTGTAGTAGCCACATACAGTGCACTGAATATTTAATTTTTTTTATTAAATAATCAAAATGCTATCTTTAAATTCCTACTTCTCATAAGGAGGGTTTGTCTTCTTGTGAATAATGTTTAAGTGTCTCTAAACTCAAGCTATTTCCTCTCAGAAATACATTCATATTCCTCTCTCTTCCACGCACACACACAGACACACACACACCACACACACTGGGCTGAGTGATGGGTACTTGAGGTGTCACAGGTCCTACTGGGGAGGATAGAGAGGGAGAGAGAGGCAGGCAGAGAGTAGGATGAGATGTTATTTCCTAAATTTGGCCCCTAGGACAAAGGAGAGGCCTGTTTGATATTCATCTATCCGCCAGTGGCAGACTGGCGGGGGAGCCTGTGAAAATCTATTCACTATGATAATGAACAAATTGTCATACATTGGGCTCTGTCTCCCCTTGACAGTGATAGTTATCAAAGAGAGAGATCGAGAAAAAAGGCCGAGTGTGTGCGTATATATGTGTGTGTGTGTGTGTGAGTGTGTGTGCCTCCCAGATTGTCTCCGTTCCAGAGCAGTGGCTGTCATTAGAAAGACAAGCCTCCTGGCAGGAAGCTCCTGTCATGTCACAGCCTCACAACTTTAACGCCGTCATACCTGATTGATACATACAGCTACGCTGCTATTTGTGCGTCTGTTCGTGCATGTGTCTAAATAGTGCTCCAGATGAATTGTTTTTATCACTACATTTAATTATAGAACCATTTTCCCGCTACCTGCGGTATGTTATCATATTTTTCACAATCATTCATTTCAGGAATCGATTCATAGAATGTTGTTTTCGTAAAGGGAGACTGCAGAAGAACATTTCCCTTTTAGTCATGAATTTAGATTTGTTTTGCCCTGCAAAGGCAGATGATAGAAGGTTGAGGCTGGGTCTTTTAAAAAGGTCAAAGGTCTTATACATCAGACCGGCAATACTTCATCCAGAGTAGGCTCTCATGACCACACCCCCTTTTGGGGGATGTCCTTCATAGATGGCAACAGCATAAACACAAGAAGTTGAACCATGTCTCCAAACTTCTACTTTAAACAAACCGGGACTAGTAATAGCACCAACAATTAATCCAAAAATGCTGATCTCCGATTTGTTCCCCTGCCGTGTCCTAAAAAGGATATAATAGAGGGGCTTCATGGCTCCAAGCTATGGATCAGAAACTTGCTGTCACAGGAGAGAAAATGGAAAATGACAAAAAGCTGTTCTGTAGCGGGTTAACCGAGGCTTTCACACTGAGATTTGAGGCACATAATATACATGAATATTCACTGTCAGTGTGCTAAATCGCTTAATGATGCTGTTGACAGTGACTAGCATGGCTAGCTAACGTTAGCTTGAGTGGGAGGCTGATGTAGTACAGTTATGTCCAACTAAATCCAATAAATCAAACAGTAATAACACGTTGGTTATGTACAGACAACACTTTGATTCAAACAAATATGTATAGATGTCTTGATAAGCAATATCCGGCCACTGTGTTGGATGGGGGAAGACGGAAGGGACAGCGATCAACCTTAATTTCTTAAGGTATCGCAAACGCTCAGGTTCAGGCAAGGTCGCAAACTAATTATTACACATGTGTAGAAAACAAACGTTTATTTAACAAGAGATGAATGCATACAAACTTGTTAAGATTACAATCCAAGCGCACGTCAAATTGCATTGAAGTCTATTGAATATTTGGTTTTCTATTCCCCAAAAGGGGGCCCGACCTTGACTTTTTTGCGAAGTACCCGTATGTGCCGGTCTGATGTTTATCAGGGTCATATAAGAGCAAGGAGTAAACTTTCTGGTGCAACCATGATTGTCACCTGGCTACATGTACATGTACTACAATGCTCTGATGTGATGTAAAGAGTAGATGCAGCGTGCACTGCTACTGTATAATGTCACTCATTTAATGTTCCCATCAAAAGTGTGTCAGCTATTATGTCATTTGCATGCAATTAGCATAGGGATGCCCACAGGGCCCGAGGTCACCCGGAGTGGAGAGCCGAACATGTTGGTTGATCGGATCACAGCTCACATTCAGCGTAGAGACGAGTGTACTCACTGGAGGGATTCTTTAATTGGATAGGGCATATTGTACTGGGTTTTACCTGAGGAGGACAGCTTATATAATTTACATGTATATGGTTTGTATGGTCTACAATTGAGCCTGGATTTCATTTTTGTTCCTAAAAAAGCAGAAAGGAAGGCAAATCCTGCATGCATAAATTAGTCCTGAGAAGGGTGTTTTTTATCTTTGGACACTGGATAGCTAACATTTATGGATAAAGTGGACTTTTTATACTATTACAGAACAGTATTATTACAGTATTTTGGATGACTTCTGCTTGATTTATGAGCCATTTGATGGCATTATGAAAGTAGTGAAAATCACTATAGTGAAATTGAATCAATCTGAATATGAAAGCTTACATGAAAAACATGTATTGGTCCACACGTGGAGTCAGTCTTCACTCATTGGAGCAGTTTTTGATGACTTTGGCTATTGTGGTTTTATTATCACTAGTGTAATGGCATAATGACTTGTTACTGGGACTTTATGTTGGAGTTCCTGAAGTTCCTGCTGTAGGTGTCTGCTTTCTCTTAGAAGGACATACTGTAGAGGAAGGGACTCCTGAATTACAAAGATCGGGGCAGGTAGAAAGCAAAACTGGATCAAACCCAGTTTCAGTTACTTGTACTTTACTTGAATATTTTTTTTCATGCCATTTTAATATATTTCAGAGGTAAATGTACTTTTTACTCGACTAAATGTGTTTGAGAGCTGCAGTTACTAGTTACTTAGCTAGTTTAAGACTTTACGATACATATGAAGAGCTTAAAGAATATGATGCTTTGTTATAGATTAAAACACCCAACAGTATATATAATAAGAACTGAAGTGATTAGGCGATCGACAGAAAATTATTTGGCAACCATTTTATATTTATTTTAGTCATTCTAATTGCAAAACGCCAACATTTCATGGTTGCAGCTTCTCAAATGTGAGGATTTTCTGCTTTTTCTTGTAATTATTTTAATTGTTTTATTTTATTTATATTACCATTGTTAATTTTTAATCATCACCCTGTTGTGTTCAACTATTGGTGTCACATTTCTCACTCATTTCTGACACAAATCAAACTATGAGTGCATGTGCATTAGTAATAATAATCTAATGATATACCTCAATATATAATAGTATAACAGTCACAGGCGTCATTTTTCTGCTTTGAGTACTTTAATTTTGATATTTTTCCTGATTATACATACAGATTTTTTCTTAAACATTTTCAATGCAGGACTTTTAATTGTAACATAGTACTTTTACAGTGTGTTATTAGGACTTTTACTTGAGTAAAGTACGTAGTAAGTAAGTACTTGAATACTTCATCTACTGCTGACTTTTAGTTTTACATTTAATCTCAGGCACAATCCTGACTTTGACTTCAGTTTAGTGCAACAGTTGGTTATAACACGACATATTTGTGTTTTTAATGTGCTTTGTGTCAGTTATCTTTATGTTTATGTGACAATGCAGTAAGGACTAGGGGGCTTGGTACTTTAGGAGGGGTTTGGGTCTGTTGGTGCTAGAAGACTTGAAGGGCAGGAGGCTGACTGAGGAATATTAGATGATTTTGCAAAACCCTGGATTATGTTTAATGCCAACATTTTTGTTAAACTTTGCTTTCTGCAGTGTTAGCACAAGGTCAATGCAATGTGGTTAAGGTCAGGGAAAGACCGTGGCTATGGTAATTGAATTGTGATTAAGGTACATGGCAAGGGTTACACAACGAAAACATACTACAATACTGTAGATGAACATCATTGTTGCAGAGAAAAAAGAAAAAAACAGTGAACATTAATTGCAGGTTTCTGACTGGATGCAAACCATCCACTATCTCAACCTCAGTGCTCTCACTTTCCACCTCACTACATATGGGGCAAATTACTTTCTGCATTGGCTTTGAATGTTGGAACTGAGTTTAAATCATGAGGTGCAGAATCATCTAATATGGACGTAATTCTTAGGGGATACATTGCTGGAGTATCCAATATAGAGTGTAGCCTGAGTTAAATAGAACATCTTCACCAGTTCAAATTATCCCCCTCTCCTCTTCTGACGTGTTATGGAAGTTTTTATCAGTCGAGAAATACTAAAGCATTAGCAATGGAGAACAACCACTGAAGTGGGATCTCTAGGTCACTACTACCCATTCAGACATTAGAACACTTCACATTAGATGCCCACCATGATGCCCTTGAAAGTGGAAAGCTGTCCTAAGTGGGTATACTCCAGAGAGCATATAGTAAATTACCCAAAGGAAATAGTAAAAAACAACAGTAATAAAGGCGAGGCTGTAGGTGGCTCTCGGAGCGCTTCGCCTGATACTGTACATAAATCATCCTAATGCCTGAACTTAAAAACTCTGCATACTTAAATAGGGAGGCGGGGGAATAATATACACATAAATACAAACATGTATTATACATGTATGTAAGCCCTTGTATTATATGTGGATGCAAATGTAGCACACAACCACGAGTCACAAAACTTTAAAGATGTGTAGTTGAAATCAAAATGAAGGTTGAGTTCAAAGACGACCGTGGTCCAAGCAAAGAGGGCGAAGGGGCCATTGCCACACACACACTTTACGTCCCTGGCCCGATTTGGCGTCTCGACATGTCAATGGCATATCTGGGACGCTCACAAGCACACACACCCTAACCCTACGCTCAGAACCCTCATATAGGCGTTTAAACGTCTGTGCCAAAGTGGAGACTGGCCAATATGTCCTCACTTTCCAAAAGTGTCATCTCTCTGAAAGTCTAAAAGTCAAATTGGTCCTCACAAAGATAGCTGTACAAGAACACACCAACACACATGCCTGCACATGGCCTATACTTGTTAAGTCTGTAATGTACACATCATACAGGTATGTTAAAGTGATTCACAAAAGTCATCATTTTACATATTAACCACAGAGGGTCAGCCCTACAAATGCAAAAGTCTGTCACCGAGTGACCATCTGACTACCATCATTTTGTTTTTTGGACTCGTTTGCCTTCATTAGATATTAGGTGGTAGATATGTGGCAGGAAATGAGGTAACCTGACCCGCCAGATGGTTTTTTACCCAGGACCATCTGACAAGCCGTCATTGGAAACTGTTTGGAAAAGGGCAGGCACTTTCAAAAAATACCTGGCAGGTGATTGGATGAACCATCTGTCAATCAAACTCTTGCCGAAGCCAGTCAGGAGAAGAGCGAAAAGATCGCCTTCAGTTCTATTCTTTGCTCTTCTTTCAACGAAGAAATACTTTCCAGTTCTGATAGATCTGATGCTATTGCAGCACGCTAACCTCTTTAGGAACCACACTTTTAGCCTCTCTGTGTCATCACACACACATAAACCACGCCCGTAGCTGCCAGTAGCTCCTCACAGGACGCTGATTGGTTCATGCTCTGGCTTGCCGGAAACAAACAAATTACTGGAAGCCGGACAAGACGGGTTTTCATGTGATATGCAATCCTGCAATTCTCACGTGATCTTGTGACATCGCAAGAATCCAGGTAAAGAGTGTGGGTCATTAGGCCACTAGGATGCCCTGAGACTCCTTTCACTTTTCTATTGATTTAGTGGCTGTATATCAAAAGAAGCCTTGAAGAAACTAGGAAAACAGAACAATTTCAACATGCGTTGCCCAGCCAGTAGTCTTCCTGGGGTGGAGAGGATTGGCAAAACAAGTACACCGAAACAGAAACCTACGACACCGCTCCGATCCGCTTAACCGACAAACGACAAGAGAAACAAACGCTCCCAGCAGCCTCCACTCTACCTGCATAGCGAGGCCCACTGATGGAAAGCAGCCGTGGGTGGAGGGGGGGGGCAGCGGAGGGGGTGGGAGCAGTCACTGATATACATGCCGTGCCCTTAAGGAGATGACGGCCCCTGTCACAAGGCAGAGGGCCCTGCGACACGCCGGGATATAAATCTACACAGGAGATAAAGAAAGTACATGATGAATTAAGCCGGTGCATATAAATTCTTAAGAGCCTCCATTTTAATGCCGGTCATTATTCAACAAATTTTTCTAAGAAATGCCACATGGGCAGGAACAAGTAATTAGGGGGAGAAAAGTGAAACTGTCACCCGTAATGGTTTACTCCGCCGCCTCACCTTATCAGGGGAAGGAGAGAGAGAGAGAGGGAGAGAGAGAGAGAGCTCCATGGGGCCGTACTGTAGCTACCAAACTGCCATTAGGCCAATTCTGAAGACTAAGTGTTCGGGAGCTGCAAATCTACCCACAGTCTCAGTCCTGCATTCAAAGCATTGTTAAAGGGGGGATGTTGTTTTCCTTACCTCCTCTTCTATCTGTCTCTCTCCCTCTCTCTTTTCTCCCTCTCTCAAATCGGCCAAGGCCTCAATAAATCTGTGGTCACGGGGGATATTGTTAGTGTTGGCCAAAGTACTATTAAAATGAAGGGAAATTTATGGGTGACACTTTGTAACAATTAATCAGGAAATGTTGATTAATAAAGTTGGTCGGTTATCCTCCTGAAACCGAGGGAGGCTACGCCACATTGTCAGGCTGATCATTTTATTCATTATTTTTGATTAATGTACCCAGATACCCTGACTCTAAGAGAAGAGGAAAAGAGGGAAAAAAGAGG
>CAKAKR010068255.1:0-15531 GCA_916700685.1 Adelosebastes latens
TCCGTGCGACCAATCAGGTGATGACAGACAAGGATCATACCGTCAAGCAGGGAGGGGCGGGGGTCTAACGGTCTACAGGTACAGAGCAGGAGGGAGAGGAGGAGAGAAAGAGAGAGAGGAGTGCGGTGCGCGAATAACAGACAAGATGAGTGACAGTCGGAAACGAAGCAGCATGTAAAATTACGGTATTCTGGAAATTATAAGGTTTAGTATAATTATATTGAATCATTTAAGTGATATATGCGCAAACATACTAATCATATGTCAAAACAGCGCTAGTTTTGGCTGAATTATAAAAAGGCAGAAGTGGAGTAAAACGAAGAACCATTTGGGAGCCGAAAGAGCCGACTCTTCTTGGTGAGCTGAGCCAAATGATCTGGCTCACTAAAACGAGCCGGAATTCCCATCACTATTACCAAGGCAACGTATAAAGTAGTGAGGTGAAAGAGGAGCTCTGGTTCGTCGGCATCGTTGATGCTACCTTGAATACCAAACATCTCATCTTTTGTTCCACATACACTTATGCCACACGTGTCCATTACGCGTTAATTAGCATACTAAACAACAACTAACTTTAGGAATGAAGTGGGCGTCACTTGATCTGTCAAATGTGGCCGAACAACACCCTCCTCCTCCTTCTCCTCCTCCTCCTCCTCCGACCCCACCCAACAGTGATTCTCTCAAGTCTCAACTTGAGCAAAACTTTAACGTGTTGAGAAATACATCAAGAAAGCTTGGGTGAAGGGTCTGCTCGTTAAAGCCATAGTTATAATATACAGTAGTCTGTCGGTAAAGTACAGTTTCCTCAGCTTTCTGTGATGTGAGTGGACCCAAACAGACAAGAGGACTATGAGCGATAACGACATCTTCGAGATGGACTCCGTGTGTGAGACGGAGGATCTGGAGGATCTGGACGGTGAAGCTGACTTGGGCATGATAGACGAGGAATGTGGTGAGTTTGTTTTTCACATAGAGATTTGTTGTGGTGTGCATGTTGTGGCGGTGGTTTACTGTACATGTGATAAACAGTTACTGAAATACATACATACTCACCTCTGGGAGAGTTAACACCCACTCATTCATCACTAATCTCCTTTACAGTTTGTTCTCAGGTTAAACAGAGAGGCTTTAATAGGTGTAACTTTTCCCCTACAACTTTTACATTTGCTTAAAAGTGATGGACCATCATCAAGTACATTTACTTTTATGATAAGTACAATTTTTTTGAGATATTTGTACTTTATTATGGTCCATCACTTTTTCCCCCACATCTTTAAAATGTGCTGAAAAGTGATGGACCATAATCAAGTACATTTACTCTTATGATATTTAAGTACAATTTTGAGATACTTGTACTTTACTTGAGTATTTTTATTTTCCCCAACTTGCTTCTACTTCAATACATTTCAGATGAAAATACTCGACTTTTTCACTCCACCACATTTATTTGAAATTAAGTTACTGATATAGAAACACACATTTTACAAACAAAACAGATAGATAGATAGATAGATAGTAACTTTATTAATCCCGAGGGAAATTCAAGTTTCCAGCATCACAGTTCCATAGTGCAAAACATGTCAGTAAAAAGGCAGTAAAAAAAGTTAGTAGTGCAAAGTACAAAGTACAAAAAAATATACCAGATATAAAAATACAAGGAGATGAATAAAACTGTTAAAACTGAATATAGTGCAGGGTAACAACTGTGATACAGGACTATTAAAAAAGTGAATATAGTGCAGAAGATACTGTTAAAAATGAGTATAGTGCAGGGTAACTCCAGTATCTTAGTCTATGAAAGTGCACTGTGTGCATTATTATTATTATTATATGTTCAATTTAACAAAAAGTGCAGCAGTTTTATTAACTACTACTATTTAGGCTAAGTAGGCTATTAGCTTCAGCCAATACTTTATGATAATATAACACTGGCATGCACCATTTGCTGCCTAATGAGTGCTTTTACTTTTGGTACATTTTGGTGCTAATAACTACCTTTTGAATGCAGCACTTCTACCTGTGGCAGAGTATTTGAACACTGTTTTGGTACTTTTTCTACTTCTGCTTGAAATGTATGTGAAGTGTATTATTTCCCTATTGCAAATACATTATTGTTTGTCCATGCATTGTCACCTTTAAAGGGTAGTCGATGATAATACCAGAGTATAGGAGCGTGTTCAACATTCAGATCATGCATGTGGAGCAGGACAACTGTGGGGGTGTGGTGCGCACATTTTTAAGAGGGCACAAGCTCACACCACCATTACAAATGAATATAGATAACAGATGTTGGGCCAAAGAAACCGCCCGAAACAGCTAGAGTCCCTGTTTGTTTCATTTCACGTCTCATGTGGCTCTTTGAAAAAGGCCACAAAACAGAACTGATGGCATCTCTCCACACTCTTTTGTTCCTAACATTTCTTACATTCCTGACGCTACAGAGTGAAACAGCAACTTCACTTATTCCTACAGTATACGTTGCAGTGTCTGCACAGCTGTTATAGCTCCCACGCAAGATTTCTCCAATGTATAAGCTCCTTTGAGTCTGGTTTTGTCCATTCATAATGACACACTGTCTGTTATTGCATGCCTTTGTTTTTTTACTCACAGCCCACTGAGAGACAAATGGTCCTTTGGGTTAACTTTAATAGTTGTAAGAAATATCTAGAAGGCTTCTGACCATATGGAAATGACCAATGCTTTTCTCTCTGGTTCACAAAGGGCAGCACGTCAAAGAAGTGCACTCTATTTAATGGAGCCACAGTTATGAATTATTAACGGCCACACTTTGTTGCAGCTTGTGATTCTGTGATTACAGCAGAAAAAAAAACAACTCAGATAATACTTTTGTAGTTCCTTTCAACTTGATAATGTGCAAAATGAGCAGCATGGTGACACAGGAAGTCAGGTTTTTAACATGCACCCGAGGCATTGGTGCAGTAAATCTGATGTCTATCTTGACACAGATCTGATGGGGTTACATCAGGTCAGTGCATAGGGAGAGCTAGAGTGAAAATGTATCATCAATAATGTTATTTTGCATGCAAAACACACAATTATAGGCACTAACTGCAAATACTGAAGCTTTTCCTGTGAAAAACATTACCCCCAACTTCTACAAAATGTCATAATAAATCTCTGGTGTTTGTGCAGAAAATAATTTCCTGTCTCCTAGATGGTGAGGACACTTGGCTGTGGCTTGCATTAAACTTGAAGTGTTTAATTGTTAACCTTTAGGTCAGATAAAATGTACAAAATCAGAAGTTTGGAAGTTAAAAAAGTGATGCTTTTTTTCCCCTGTTTGTTTGTTCTGCCTTTATTATTTTGCATGTTGTCATGGAAGATGTTCTCTAGAGAGGAAGTGAGCGCTGGGTGGGTGGGTTGTGGCCAGAAAGCAGATTCTTCAATGCAGCCTGTGGGCATTCAACATGCTTTTTAAAAGAATCATACTTACTGACTCACTTTAGGTCGCAGGGGTTTCGTAACCTAGTTTCTGTCAGGTTTAATGACTCAGTAGCCAGTGCACATTTTATTCTTTTTACACACCAAAGTAGTGACAACGGAAAATAAAAATCTGGTAAAGTGTGAGCTCCAGCCTGCAGCAAACAACTAAGTTTTTCCCTTTTAAAAAACATCATATGATATTACAGTGATGATACAGCTTACCGGGAGGATTTAGGCCGTCATTGTAAAAAAGTAGAGAAACTTATCCAACTGCTAATAAAGTTCTTGTATCTATCCTTCTTTTTCACAAGTGAGAGGAGTCGGATATTAAAAACCAGGCTGTTATTGTTGTTGGTCTGCATCAAAATAAGAATAGCCTGAGGCACAGTCATTAAGGATTAGTGATTCATTTGTCACAGGTTCACCGGCACGTCTTATGTCAAAATAGTGACAGACTTTCTAGTATAACAAGCCTTGTTAGAGTTCAGACGGTTAGCCTGGTAGAGGACTTCGTCAAAGGAAAGTCTTGTGATGAACCACAGTGAAGTTTCCCAGGGTGTTACTATGGCCAGTGTTTGGAAAACAACATCTGTCTTCAGTTAGTTTTGTCATAGCGTTCTGCTTTATGTGGAAAGATTACAGGACTTTCCCTATTGGATGTAATGACATCTGTTTTGTAAATTTATAATA
This sequence comes from Adelosebastes latens, assembly GCA_916700685.1. Lineage (NCBI taxonomy): Eukaryota > Metazoa > Chordata > Actinopteri > Perciformes > Sebastidae > Adelosebastes > Adelosebastes latens. The sequence goes on from CAKAKR010068255.1 coordinate 4,135, forward strand.
TAATTATGAGGCATGTATCAATGCAGAGTAGTTGATGATATTGTTTTTGTTTGTCGTGGTCAGTGGTGTGAATACTGAGTGCAGATTTTTTTTAAATGAATCTTTGTGAAAACACTGGAGTACATACTGTAAATGGGCAGAGAGTGTTGACCACACTGCAGGAGGTGGTGACCTATTTCTGCTCTTTTTCCAGAGAGTAATATAACATTGTGGTGAGTGGGCAAATGTGTGGAAGTAGTAGAAAAAGCAGCAACAAAAGCATGAGGTTTGGTGAGGCTTTTATTATGAAGGCCACTGGTTCAAACCCTCACACTGTTTGTTAAATGAGTAACAGTCTGTTCTGCTTCAGTGAGCATCGCCGAGGTGGAACGTGAATATTGTTGTGAGTGTTTGTATGGATGTGAAGTAGGGCAGCGATGTGAAGAACTCGTAAGGTCAGCAGCAACTTCACTGGCAAATACAGATAAAACAAGACTAGCAGCTCTGTGAGGCTCTACTGAGGCACAGTGGTGGTCTGATAACAATACAGCTACTATTCTTTTTTAATTGAGGTAAACACATAACTGTGTTATACTTGCTGTATCACGTTTGAGGGTTTAAAACGTAGCTGGGTGCTGAATGGGAAGCGGTTGCTCTGTCGTAACACGCACAGCTTCAGGAACTGAACTGCAGGTAAATGTCAGCTGAAGTGGATGTATGATGATGATGCAACGTCTGTCTCACACGGGTGGCTCAGAGGAGCGCCACATTATAATGCACTTCACAGAAAATGGTAGTTAAGGTAATGAGTTTCAGCCATCATCTCTCTGATTTTCAGCTGACCATATCATTCACTTCTAAGAAAGGAAGTTAGAAATACCACTGAGATAATATACTGTGTGTGCCCCCCTACAATAATACTAACTTTTTACAATCTAGTGCAATATCAATAATCTCTTACATATGTTCACAATAAAATTGCAGTGGTAATAAGTCTTACAATACATCTGTTTTTCTCTGACTTATAGCCTCAGGTGGGTAAACAGTTCGCAGGTGACTCAACTGCCTACACTACTGACCAACAGACCTTAACTGACCTCAGTTAAGACCAGCCTTTGAACAATACATGTCACTTGAATTATTACTATATTAAATAACTTTAAATAAAAAACGCAAATCAAAACTACATCAAATGTAATGTGACGATATCACATTTTCACTATATGATTATCATGACCAAAAGAATTCATGATAACAATATTATCACAGTATATATATAGACAATTTGAATAAAATAATAATAATGCTATCAGTCAAATTCATCTTTAACTTTGTTTATTGTGCGTTTTCTCTCTTTTTTGACAACTGAATTACACTAAAAATACGAGTGTAGGGAGGTGGAGAGAGAGTCTGTAACCATAAGTGTACAAGAGCGTCATTTAAAGAGGACTTATTGTGCTTTTTTCCCTTTCCTTTAGTGTGTTTTATAGTTTTTTGTGCATGTCCTGAAACGCCTTGCTTGGAATCCCGCCTTTTCTTCCGTAACATGATGATGTCACCAAATAACTAATTTGTATTTGGCCCTTAAACAAAGCTAGTTAGAGTGGAGTCCAAAGAGTTTGGTTCGGTTGACCAATCACAACAGTGGGCCAGCTGACCAATCAGAGCAGACTGGGCTTTTCAAGAGGGGGCGGGGCTAGGAGTTCCAACAGAGCGTTTCAGACAGAGAGTGAAAAGAGGTGCTGCAGCACAGCCGGTATGAGAAAAATAAAGTGTTTTTTTTAACATTAAAGCATGTAAACATGTTCTAGTAGAAACCCAAAATACAAGTATGCACCTGAAAATGAACATAATAGGTCCTATTTAAGAGGCGCGGGATTACACAATACTATCATGTGTATTATAAACATATCAATATTTCATTTTTTAAATATCATATCGTCAATTCCGATATATTGTGACACCCCTAATAAACAAATATGCATAAAATTGCTGCCAATAAAAGTTTTATTGGTGCTGATTTCCTTTTTGCATACATACATGCCGATAATGATGCATCTCTGATAACATATTTTATATTTTTTTATTATAATAATAATATAAATATCTGTCAAGTTTTGGGTTTCTTTGTTTATTATCATGTCTATATTTCCATTTATGTGTTTGCTCTTTTTTTCACAGTTTATCCCCAGGAGTTTTTACCAACTTATCAAAGCATTAAAGAAGGAGCAGCAATCAACAAAGCTCTACTGGTGAGTCAACAACACAATAATGGTGGTGTCAGCTGCAGCTTATTGGGTGTAGATTGACTGATTTGATTCTTTTAATGAAGTTGTCATGCTGTCCAGGTGCATAGCCTACATGCAGGAAGACATGTCACTTTTATTTTTCTAATATCATTTACATATATACCTGTATTTGTATTGATTATTATGAATGGTGTTGTCTTAAGCTTTTTTTCAAGGCACAATTATTTAGCTAACACATGGCAGATATTAAAGTCACTGGACCATGAGACATCCAAATCACCACACACAATACACTAGATTTTATATATATTATCTATTTATGTATACGCATTAATATACGAAATCATGCATGTAATTACATATTCTTGCAATAGCTTTATTAATACCTAGCGGTGTCACAAGTCTGATTGTGTGGAGGTAAAGAGAGAGAGAAAGAAGGGCGGGTATCATAATGTTTGTTGACTCTTCCCACTTCTCCTGCATTGCCCACATCACACAATAAATAGGCTGGTCAAGGTTAGTATTCAACTAAATCTCTGCAAACAGACTCTCTGCACACAGACCTTCCTCTCCTCTCTCTCTCTCTGTGTGCGACATGTACGGCACTATGGAGGAAGAGGAGTACGAGTTTCAGGATATAGACTTACCTGATGAGCCTTGTTTTTGCCCTCAGGCAGAGTTTAATGACAAACCCGACTCCTTGTTCTTCAACGACGGCGTCAGGAGGATCGACTTCATCCTGGTCTACGAAGATGAGGATAAGAAGGATTTCGAGAAGAGGCACACGTTCCAGCGCCGCAAGGTAAATTAGTTTTGTTAAATATGTTTGAGCTGGGTGGTTCAGTGCAGTAAATCAGATTTTAAGTATTGCAAGTGGTACTCACACAACAAAGTAATCTACTCCCAAAAAGAAAGCCTCTGTAAAAGGTGATATATTTGTTTTGTTTTTTGTATTTTTGCGCCATTTATTTGCCTTTATTATATAGTGTACAGTAGAGAGATGACAGGAAGTGTGGGGAGAGAGAAGAACGGGATGTCGTGCAATAAAGGTCGACAGCCGGACTCGAACCAGTCAACATCCTAAATCCTTATAGGCGTGGAGGTTTTAAATTAAGATTCGGTAGCAAATCATTTGTCTTAATGAAAAACATACTATTTCTGTTCATGGAAGTGGTAGTTTTCTCATAAAACTTTTAATTTAAAGTCATATTCACTCAGTAAAAGTCGATGGATGACAGTATGTGGTTGAATACGATATTCCTTGTGTGTTTTATTACACATATAAACTCTATTGTTTCTTGCCTGTTTGTACAGGGAGTTTTTTATTTGCAGCAGGATTAAATGAAGTGCTTGTGACAGTATATATTCAGCACAGGAACTCAAATGACGCTTTAATTATCCAGGAACTTAGCATACATTGTTTTGATGGAGCCTCTCTGCTGTACTTCCCATTCATTCAACACACATTGTGATTGTGAGAGCTGTTCAGTACATGTTCTGGCTGGATTCCCTGAGGGACGATGTGGAAAATGAAGAGCGTTACTCTTTCACTTTGACTACCAAAGAAGCTAAAATCAGATCAGTCTGGTTTTAAGCGTCCTCGTCTGAATTTATTATCTTGTTCCAGAAATTTTAAACCTTCACAAAAGCAAACAAAGTGTTGGTGCAACATGCCAACTACTTTTTACACATCACAAATGTAGATTTCAGGGATTGAAGTGCACAAAGTCAGGACACTGAGACATGATTACAAACAGAGGTGTGTTGTTTGTTGCTACCAGTGTCTTTCACAACAGTGAGGTATGTGTAATATAATGCTTGTAGATCCACAGACCTTACAGACTGTTACCTGCAGTGTTGCAACCATACCGTTTTGAAATGGAGACTGTGCCCTGTTGAGGCTAAAATCATGTTTGGTAACAATTGACAAAAGATTAAGTCTTTAATGGGTGAACAAAAACTTACTGGTAAGCTAGATAAATGATGGATGTGTTGTTTTTCTGCAGCAGTGAATGGATGTAATGTGTGTAGGTAATGTAAGGTAATACCCTGTAGAAGCTGATCAGCCAGTTTCAGTCAGTTCCTTGGAAAAGGCCGCCAGGTAGAGCCGTTGCAAGTCAGAGCTCATGTGCTTCTTCACCTCAGATCCACTGGGACTGATGCAATTCCTCATGCATGATCATCCCAAAGCAAACTAACGCCAACAAGGGATGAGGAGTGCAACAGTCTTTCCCAGGCACTCCCATTAGCTTGTTTTTCCAGAGCCAACCCTGGATCTCACACACAAGTTGCAAAACCTTATTTCTGCTCTGACTCTGACTGCTCTTGAAGGGCGTGGTTCAGTTCAGATAGCTAAATTGTTATCTTAAAATGATGCTTTAAATATTTAATGTTTGTCTTTCATACACCTGTATTTCCTGTATGTCATGAAACTCCCACCTGAATTCAGGGTTGGCTAAAACAAACAGTGAAGGTATTAGATTTTTGCTTTGTCTACAGTCTCTTGAAGGTATTCCTCAGAAAGGGGCTGATATAATAGGGGTTAAGTGAAAATGTATGAAGGTGTCACATTCATTCAGAAATACTAGATTGCTTTGGATGATCCTAACTAATAAAATAACAAAGAAGTTGGAACAATTCGTTGCACCTGAGCATTTTGATGAGCTACTCTCTATATTATTTGAATATGTTTAATACTTTTTCATACTAATCCGGTGCTTTTTCAGGTGTTTTTCGGTTTTGGGAAAGCTGTGAATCAGTTTAAAGACTCAGAGTGAATCCAGGACTCCGATAACTGATGATTATGCCACCAACAGGAACCTGCTCTGACTTGCTTGCCGCTATGTGCAGTGTAAATAATGCCTGTTATGGAAATGGAACATGTCCAAGTAAATCAGTCGTCAGTGCTTTAAATAACCTCAATTAAAGGTCATCTTTAAACAACAGTATTGACAAATTGGATCACATAAAGGTTATCAAGGTGATAATGTGTAGGCACTTTCTTTACATGAAATATTACCACAATATAAATAAATCATGGACTTCTGTGTACATACAGATGATCACCCTTGGCAGTCCTTTGAGAAATGCTGACATTATTTACAGTGCAGGCTTGGCACATATAGCTGTGAAGTTCCTGGTAAATTTAGTCCCGGAACTACTTCTCCAGGAACTAAAGGGTTCCTTCAGCCCATTGTTGTCTGTGTTTCCATAGCAGTCTAAAGAAGATTAGGTTAATTAGTCCACTGACGTATGAAGAAGCAAGTCTCCACAGTAAATCTGATTGATGATTATTTATTTGTGCTTTAGAACGTAACCATCGTTAAATAATCAGAAAACAACTTTTTTTTCTCTCATTCAGTCAGTCATCTCAGTCCTAAATCGATGCCTAAGTATTTCCTTGATTTATGAATGAAGTGGTACACGAGTTGAAGCAGCGGCGCTGTGTGTGTGTGTTTGACCTATCAGCGACGGTTTTCCCTGCAAACCCCATCCCGAAAGTTCCTGTACTTTCAGAAAGTACTCTTTGGGGGGTAAAAAGGCCCCGTAAAATGTCCCTGGAACTTAATTTAGACCTTCGGACCCTGCTTTTGAAATGCAATGAGTTCCTTAAAAGTTTCCTAGGTCTGGGGGAAAGTCCTTCATCATTCAGTCGAAACGGGGCTTAAGTCCTACAGATAACTTCAGTACATCCGGTACATAAATTGAATGATAATGGCCAGAGAGAATTAAATCAGGAAGCTCTCTGAAACCCTTTTCTGTGTTCTTCTCTGTAGAGGCGGCGGGAGTACTTTGAAGCCAGCCTGATGAAGATGAAAATGGAGCTGGAGGCGGTGCGATCTGTAAGTAGATTACACTTTTTCTGAATGTTTTATCTTACTCTATGTGACGGGTCCCAGAATGTGGTACCACAGCAACAAAGTACGAATCTGTAAAATACAGATAAAGTGCAGCAGCAATGAAGACACGGAAGCGCTCAGTTTGTCATCCAGATTGCATCTGAGGCGTGGGCGGAAGGTCCCACCTGAGACAACCCGGGGCGCAACGCCTCCCATGACAAAAGTTCCACCTGGGTGCTGGTTACATTCATCATGTTTTTTCCACAATACATAAAAAATTAAATCACGTGATTGTCACGTATATTCTTGGGACAATATTTTAACCCTGGAAATAAAAGAAAATACCTTTTCATCTAATTAAATTAAATTAACACAAAAGTAGTTGCACAATTTTTGATTGTACCACGTGTATCTCATTCTAAAAATGCTCCATCTTTGCGTTCTGCAGGTAATAGATGACAAACTGCTGTTTTTGAAAGTCCACATGCCGTGGGACGTGCTGTGCACCTACGCCGAGGTCCTGCACATCAAGCTCCCCATCCAGCCCAACGACCTGTCCTCCCGGCCCTCACCGTGGCGCTTCCTCTCCTGCATCACCAAGCACTTCTACCCCAACGAGGACCTGATCACCAAGGAGGCGGAGTACTTCACCGCCCCCTTTGAGAAAGATCGTCTGGAGTACTTCTACGTGAGGGACAAAGACGTCTTCTTCACTGCATCCATGAGGAGCAGGATGGCAAGTTGTCTCAAGTTTTATTTTGAAGGATAAAGTTGTGAACATCCTGTGCTCAACAGATGAATTGATTTCATGTTAAAACCATCATAAGAGCAGCTCAAGAATACTGTTTTCCAAACTGTATTATACTCTGTGATTGTTTGATGATACTGTATAAAGTGTGTAAACAGTTTGGTAGCATACAAATAAAAACATCTTCTTCTTCTTCTTCTTCTTCTTCTTCTTCTTCTTCTTCTTCTTCTTCACACCTACAGTAGATGCCTTCATAATCCTTAAAATTTTAGGAAAATGTAGATGCCATAGCCAAATTTTCTTTCAGGTTTTTGAAACATGCAAAAAACCCATTAAGTAGTATTTGCAAAGCAAATACCATCTTATCTTTGTTGTATATTATCTTTGTTTTATATATTGTAATGTCATATACTGTATATTGTATTTATATTTATATTTCAAGCACAGGAGGCAAACGAGCATTTCACTGCAATATAAAGATATGTTGACTATGAGACAAATAAAAACCTTGAAACCAAATAATGCAGAGCGGGAAGCTGAAGGCGGCTGTGGTTTGTCATAATTCTGTTTTAACCTAGTAGTTAGTGAGATCCAACTTAACTTTTCCATTATCTTGAGATAACAATCACACCACACTCAATATTTTAAACATCATATAAAATGAGAATATTTGAGCACACTGAGCATCATAATTGAATGAAGATATGAAGATAAATCAATTAGAAATACAGTATAGCCTAGATACGGTATAAATGTTGTCAAATTATTCACATGAGCTGATTGGTCCAGCTACTGTATGAAATAATCTTTATATCTCATTATATCAATGATGATATTAATGTTTTGTTGTTCTTGTAAGTACAGTGAAAATGTCTCTCACTCATTTAAAGTGTAACTTAAAGCTGTTTCACACAAAGCACGTTTTTCGTCCGAAATTATTCGCACGGAAATTTATAAAAACAAATTTTGTGGGTTCATATGAATGTTTGCACACTCCTGAGGAATATTCGTGCGGGGAAAAAATATTGTGACGGACCTCGATTTCAGTGGGTTTCCACCTTCGGGAATATATGTTTGACCAATGAAATCCTTTAATCCAACTGAACGCAGTCGTTTTGCATGATAATTAGCCACGTGCTCCTGTTTGCTGCATGGAGAATGTGTATTTTCGGAGAAATGGGCCTTTGAAAAATGGGCGTTTGTTTTCCGACTATTATTTGTTTCGGAGAAGCAATGGGCCGTACCCTTCTCAACACCTGGTAATGTACAACAAACACCACCACATCAACAACCAAATAAAGGACAATATTTGGCTTGAGATCGCCCAGCAGCTGGGATACGATAAAGATGGTAATGTAGCTGATATGCACTTGCTAATGTTATATGTTGGTATGTTGGCTAGCTACAACAGCTAGCATTAGCATCAAATTTGGGGTCCAATTAGCTTATTTATTGTATAGTTAACGTTAGCCCCTTAGACATTCTCTGTCTGGATAGGTTTAATTAATTTATTACATTTAATTTAAATAAATGTAATAAATTAAATTAAATTGATTGAACTTAATGGACAGGAAGTTAGTATAATGCTAACAGGAAGTTAACATGTGGAATTTGTGCATTAATAAACTGATTGTAGTGAAGTAAAAAGTTCAACGGCATATTTAGCAGTTTTGTTAACTATTTTGTTAAAAGACGTATGAACCACAAGGCTATATGCACTTTATGCACTATATGTTACACAGATAGCATGCTACCAATGTTAGCTAAATATGCCGTCAAACTTTTTCTCTTAGAAAAAAAATATAACGTTTTGAATGTGACTCGTCTAACGTTAGACTATTTTATATCCATGTAGCTCGTAACTTCTCTCCCATATCTGCGGCGGTGTTTCTATGCATCCATAAAGAGATGCATTTCCTCTTGTTGGCCACTAGAGGGCGTACTCAGTATACTATACCGTTTCACAGACACAAAACAAAACCCTCAAGGCCTATGGAAAGGAGGCTGGGTCAAGGGCGATCATGGGTCTTGGGGTATGGGGTAGAACACATGCGCAGTGTAACTGAAGCTGCAGTCGTGCGTTGCGATTGGCTCAATTTCGGCGAGTGCAGGTGAGATTTTACTGCGCATGTGTTATACCCCCGGAGATATGACGCGTGACCCAGCCTCTTTTCCATAGGCCTTGAAAACCCTGCGGAAATTAGGCGTTTCAGTAAAGTCTTTTATAGTATGTAATTTTATTCCGTCTCATTATGCTGTCACAATTAAAAAACAGTTTCCACAATCAACTTTAATCAAATTTTGCAAACTGTTATTTGTTATGTTAGTCGAACATGCAGCAACAAGTAGTTTTCAAATGAACAATTAGCACAACTTGTGATATTTTTTTGTTTTACCACTTATAGGCCATACGACGGCACCAGATCCAGTTCCATTGGCTGAAGAAGACTGTGAGATGAGGTTGAAAGCACCAAAATGAGTAAGTGAACATATGAGCCTACATTGTTTTGTTACTCATACTATTCTCAAAGGTAAAGAATGAATTTCTGTGCTCAATTTATTAGTTTTACCTATGATTTCTGGTATGTAATGTGGTCATGTTTTGATTGCTTGTGCCAATTGTCTGCTCAACATCGTTTTGCATTAACTGCTTGCATTGTACATGTCCTAATTTGCATGTTGCTTGCCTTACTTCTCTAAGCTTTTTATCCCGTCCAACATGTTTTCGGCTGCTTTCTCCTGCTCTAATTTTACATGTAGTGCTTTGCTGTTTTAATGGCAAATTTACCCTCTGACCTTTGGCTAATTCTCACTCTCAGCCTCGTGGGGTGGTATCTGTGTCTTCCTCAAGCTCGGGTCCTCTACCAGAGGCCTGGGAGTTTGAGGTTTCTGTGCAGTATCTTAGCTGTTCCTAGGACTGCGCTCTTCTGGACTGAGGCTTCAGATGTCGTTCCTGGAATCTGCTGGAGCCACTCTCCCAGTTTGGTTGTCACAGCCCTGGGTGCTCCTACTACCACGGGGACCACGTCGGCTTTGACCTTCCACATTTGTTCCAGCTGTTCTTTCAACCCTTGATACTTTTCAACCTTTTCATGTTCCTTCTTCCTGATGTTGCTGTCAGCTGGTATCGCCACATCTATCACCACTGCCCTCTTCTGCTGTTTGTCAACCACCATTATCTCCGGTTGGTTAGCCAGCAGCTGCTTGTAAGTCTGGAATCTGAAGTCCCACAGGACCTTAGCCCTGTTGTTCTCAACCACCTTGGGTGGTATGTCCCATTGGGATTTGGGTACTTCTAGTCCATACTGGGTATAGATGTTCCTGTACACTATCCCAGCCACTTGGTTGTGCCTCTCCATGTACGCTGATCCAGCTTGCATCTTACACCCTGCTACTATGTGCTGGACCGTCTCAGGGGCATCTTTGCACAGCCTGCACCTTGGGTCTGATCTACTATGGTAGATCCTGGTCTGATCTACTATGGTAGACCCTGGTCTGATCTACTATGGTAGACCCTGGTCTGATCTACTATGGTAGATCCTGGCCTCTATGACCCTTGTGCTTAGGGCCTGTTCTTGTGCTGCCATGATTAGTGCTTCTGTGCTGTCTGCCAGTCCAGCGGTTTCCAGCCATTGGTAGGTCTTCTTGATATCAGCCACTTCCTTTATCTGACGGTGGTACATGCCATGTAAGGGCTTGCCCTTCCATGTTGTCTGCTCCTCTTCCTCTTCACTATCATCAGGTTTCTGCTATCTGAGGTATTCACTTAGCAGCTCATCATTTGGGGCCATCTTCTTTACATACTCCTGGATTTTCAATGTTTCATCCTGGACAGCGGCTCTGACGCTCGCTAGTCCTCGGCCTCCCTCTTTCCGCTTAGTGTATAGCCTTAGGGTGCTGGACTTGGGGTGAAACCCTCCATGCATGGTAAGGAGCTTTCTTGTCTTGATATCTGTGCCTTCTATCTCCTCCTTTGACCAGCTTATGATCCCAGCTGGGTATCTGATGACTGGCAGTGCTTACATATTGATGGCTTGGACCTTGTTCTTGCCATTCAGCTGACTTCTCAGGACTGGTGGTTGACTTCCTTGCGGCCTCCTCATGGTTTCCATTAGCCTGTGGGATCCCAAGGTACTTGTAGCTGTCCTGGATATCTCCTATGTTGCCGTCTGGTAGTTCAACCCCTTGGGTTCTGATCCTCTTGCCTCTCTTTGATACCATCCAACCACATTTGTCCAATCCGAATGACATCCCTATGTCGTTGCTGTAGATCCTGGGGGTGTGGATCAGTGAGTCGATTTCTCGCTCATTCCTGGCGTACAGCTTGATGTTTTCCATGTAGAGCAGGGTTATCACAGACTACCTCAACAATGTGGGAGTAGAGAGAATGGAACGGCCTGCCAAGAGTCCAGACCTCAACCCAATTCAACGCTTGTAGGATCAGCCTGGGCGTGCTGTACATGTTAGAGTGACCAACACAACCTCGTTGGCTGACCTGCAACGAATCCTGGTTGAGGAATGGAACGCCATCCCACAGCAACGTGTGACCAGGTTGGTGACCAGCATGAGGAGGAGGTGCCAG
>CAKAKR010068259.1:0-25989 GCA_916700685.1 Adelosebastes latens
CCTCTCGCTCTCTCTCTCTCTCTTTCTCTCTCTCTTTCTCTCTCTCTCGCTCTCTCTCCTATCCTCTCTCTCTCCTCTCTTCTCTCCCTCTCTTTCTCTCTTTCTCTCCGTCTCTCTCTCTCTCTCTCTCTTTCTCTCTCCCTCTATGTCTCTCTCTCACTCCCTCCCTCCCTCTCTCTCTCTCTCTCTCTCTCTCTCTCTGCTGTCTCCTCCTCCTCTTTCCCTCTCTCTTTCTTCCACTGAGTCTTTGGTCTTTTCTCATGTTGAGCAGCTCGTCCTTCCTTCCTTCCTTCCACCACTTGTTATTTCACACCTTGGCCGCTGCAGACGCGCAGCCTGCAGGCGCCGTGAATACACCGTCCTCCTCCTCTTCCTCCTCCTCTTCTTCTTCTTCTTCTTCTTCTCCTGGCGCCTGCCGGTTCTCTACTGCACCGGTGCATCTTTCTCTATTTGCATATATATATATATTCTCCTGCCGGTGGAGAAAAACTACAGTTTTCTTCCCAGCTGTAGGGAAACCATGACCACCGCGAAGGAAAGCAATGCACCGAAAACGGCTCAACAGCAAGAACAGGTACCGATGAGCTTCTCCTCTTCTTCTCCTCCTCGCATATTAACATTAACCTGTGTCGCCCTGCTTTGGGTTGGATCAACACTCATTATAGATTTGCATGCATCGCTGCGGTGACTTCTTCTGACCGCTTGTTAATGCTTATTGGTGTTTTGTGGATAGAGAGGAGAATAACAATCATGATTTGGAAACCTCCTCTTGTAATAGACGTTTTGCACTCGGAGTCAATTGGAAGTGATCGCCAGTGCCAGTTGCTGTCAGCTCATCACGACGTGCTCCTCGCTTATTATCATCATCATCATCATCATCATCATTATTATGCAGTCATCATTATTCTGCGACTTTACGCACGAGAGACAACGAGCAGTTTGTGGTGTTTCCATTCACCTTGGAGAGTATAGGACACGCACATCAGCTCAATTAGCACGACTTGGATCAAATTGTGCGTTATGTAAATGGCCTGTAAATGTGGTGTTGGCATCAGCTGTTTAAATGGCATTTTAATCATGTCATGATCATGCTTTCTACCTGTGTAATATGATTTTTTTAAAGCGTCTGACCTCTCCAGAAGCGCTCATGTGTCTCCAGTGTGAAGGCTGATGGGAACACTGTTGCATGTCAGTGTGGTGCAGGGTGGCTCTGCTCTGCTCTGTTGTCTTTCAGTCAGTCAGTCAGTGTTGATGGATTTTCTGTTGACCCTCCTCCATAGAGGTGCACCAACCTCACAGTTTCTTTTTGAGTATCAATATTTCATGATCCAAAAAAATATCACTAATTTATGTGCTCTGTGGATGTCAGAGTTAACAAACAATGCACCTGCTCCTGCAGAGAGCAAGCGGAGTTGGACAATAATGCAATTTTAGTACAGACTGACACCTTTTACAAGAGTTCCCACCGGCATTGGAAAGTTTCTGGATTAAGAGAACGATAAATTTCACTTTTGCAGCTTTTGGAAATGGCACATTTCTTTTTAATATATCCTATAACAAAGTACCTACCCAAGCACTCTCTTTTTACAGCATCACCGCGAGGAAAATGCTCTGGCAGATGTTTGCTTTCATTGTGTCATAATATTCAATTTCATTATTGCTTGAAGACTACAAAAAGGGACTCTACTTTTGGTCGCTGATACCATCTTATTTTCAGACCTTGAACTTAACCAGGCAAGACCTTGACAGTAATATGTGAATTTACACGTTCAGTCTGCTGTCACATGCAAGAGTCAGGTTTAATTTAATCAAGTTTCCTTGTTTCGGAGCCAGTCTATCAACACCAACTGTAACTTTAGATGGCATCTGTCACTGCTAGCCTCCACCTGTCTAAAGATGACAGAAAAGGTGAGAGGGACACTCGGCTTTATCCTGCCAGGCAGACGATCTTCCCCCCGCTGTGATTTAGCTGCAGACTGTCAGTCACACCCTCGGAGGCAGCCAAAAGGTCCGCCGGTCCCACCCTGCTGCATATTCTGCACAGTGGCTGTGTGGGCACAAACATCAGCATAAACAACTGATGACTGACTCATTGTTTATTTTTTTGTCATTCCTCGAGCAAAAATGGCAAAAATGTTTGCTGGTTTCAGCTTCACAAATGTGATAATTTTCTCCTTTTCTTTTTGTGTATAATTGTAAATTGAATATCTTTGAGTTAAGACAGTGGGTTGGACAAAACAGGAAATTTAAAGACATGTTTTAGACTGAAATAGGGCTGCAACTGATCATTATTTTAATGATCAATTAATTAAATATTTTTCCAACTAATCAATTAATCGTTGAGTTTACAAAACGTCAGAACGAACACTGAAAAATGCACAAAGTCACAATTTCCAATCTTCAAAGTACTTGTTTTGTCCAACCAACTGTGTTAAACGTTAATATTTTCATTTATAATAGAAGACCAAAGAGAAAACAAACATTTAATAAGCTGAATATTTTTGCTTGATAATTGATTTAAATTATTAATTTTCTGCGTATATTTTAATCAACTAATAGTTCCAGCACTAGACTGAAAAAGAAAATATTTAATTGTATTTAATTAGAATTTAATTTAGAGCATAAATGATAGATGACACCTACAGAACCTGACCTTTTTTTTTGTAATTACTGACAAGATTAGAGACCTGCTGATGCTGGAACTCCGGTGAATAGTAAATGGTGGCTGTCAGTGGATTTTCTTGAGGCGTGAAGCTCCAGCAAAGTGAAAAATTGCTTCAAGCATATCAGGTTGTAAAATCGGCAATGTAACGTAGACATGCATGCGTGCACACACACATCACGACTGGGGAACGCAGACATGCACAGCGGCTGTGATTACGTGAGGTCCTGTTGTGGCCTCCTGATTGATGGTCTGCTGGCTGGGCTTATGGTCCGGGGACAGAGGACGGAGATAGAGGGCAGCTCACCAGAGATAGCAACAGCTCCCCAGTAATCATCTGGCCGCAGCACAGAGAGGGAGTCACACCACTAACACCACTCGTTACTGACACCGGGGTGGAGGTTCTCAAGGTGTGGAAGGTCGAGTCAATTAAAGCTAAAGTAGCGCTCTTTTCTTGTCAGCATGCTCTCATCTTTGACTAATTACAAAGAGTGCGGTAACACAGGATACTGTGATTGGGAAATTTGGCACAAAGTACTTGCTCAAATTATATTCTGGTTAGGGCTGTCAAAGTTAATGCAGTAATAACATGTTAACACAGATTTGTTTTAACGCCACTAATTTCTTTAATTCATTAACACAACTTGTGGAACTTAAGGAATCCATTGGTACCAACCATGTCATACAACCTTGTACTGTAAAAGGCTAAATAACACTCCAAACTTATGCTAAATTTTGGTGAGGAAAACCTGACATGGCCATTTTCAAAGGGGTCCCTTTACCACTGACTTCAAGATATGTGAATGAAAATGGGTTCTATGGGTACCCACAAGTCTCCCCTTTACAGACATGCCCACTTTATGACAATCACATGCAGTTTTGGGTCCTAGTCAAGTCCTAGTCAAGTCAGCACACTGACACACTGACAGCTGTTGTTTCCTGTCGGGTTTGAGTTTGCCATGTTATGATGCTAAATGCAGTACCTGTGAGAGTTTCTGGACAATATTTGTCATTGTTTTGTGTTGTTAATTGATTTCCAATAATACATATATACATATATTTGCATAAAGCTCCCATGTTGATAAAAGTATTAAATACTTGACAAATTTCCCTTTTAAAGTACATTTTGAACAGATAAATGTGTGATTAACTTTCGATGATGCGACTAATTGTGATTAAATATTTGAATCGATTGACAGCCCTAATTCTGGTGCTTGATATGGACCTGTCTTCGTAAAAAAAAAAGACAAAACAGGGGCGCCCCGATAGCTCAATTCGTGGAGCGGGCGCCCATATAACAAGGCTATATCCTAACTGTGGTGGCCCGGGTTCGAATCCGACCAGCGGCCATTTCTGCATGTCGCCCCCTCGCTCTCTCCCCCTTTCTACACTATCCACTGTCTTATCAATAAAGGCTTGAAAATGCCCAAAAATAATCTTTAAAAAAATAAAGACAAAACTTGTAGAAAATCTTGTGTCCCGAGAAAAGCAGCATGCTCAAAAACTCTCAAAGCAGCTGGCTTGGTCAACATATATGTGCGGTTAGCAGTTTAATGGTGTCCCATTACATGAGTAATTGGGATTTTCTCAGTCACTTCCCACAGCCAGTTGGAGCTTTAAAGCAGGATCACAGAACCCAACATTTAATGGGGAATACTTCTGTGGAGACGCCTCCGCCATCCAGCCCAATAATCTGCCTTTCTTTTATTTTTTAACCGCTTTTTCACATTCTGTGTGATTCGGGAACTTGGGAAGCCGCAGTTGGTAATGCATGCTAAAGGGAGAGACTTAGATAGTGTGAGAGCCGAGCTGAAAAAGCAAGGTCTGCCCTGTTAAAGTTGATTTAGTAGCTTCTCATAGTAGCGGAGCAGTAAAGGACTTTGGGGGGGGATTCAAAGCCAAAACCTCAGATCAGGACAGCAGCTTGAGAAACAGCTGAGCGGAGCAGCCTGCGGGTGTTCCTGAAGAGAGCAGACACCCAAGGGCCAAAGAAGGAAATGAATCATAGACAAGCCATAGCATGGGTAGGGTGATAGGTCTTATTCACTTTGAAGCTTTCGGTTGCTTTCAAATCATATTTTCTGTTTCGCGTTGCATTTGTGATACATGGATATGCCTGTTAGACTCTTTGCTGGCAGGTGATTAGAGGTATCTTACCTCTTATCTCTTGTACCAGAGAAAGCACATGGCTGTCTACATCCACCAGGCCAACAAGTTAAAAGTGACAAGGACTATAGCATAGGGAGAAAAAAGGTATAACATCCTTTCTAACTCAGAAAAAGTGCCTCCTAGTAGCGTATTTGTTCAGTGCCTATTTTTCATATTCTTAAGTTTATTCTAAGATACCATAATACCTAACCTCGATACACTCAATGTCATAAATCTACTAAGCTTTTCGAGGTTGTGCTCTTGTCAAATATTGATAAAACGTTGTTTATTTGAGACGGTGTGCCTGTCAGCTATGAGCTGATAAATTCAAGCATAAAATGTGAAGATGCTCACTTGAAAGTCAAAATATCGACAGGAGGAAAAAGCCAGACAGGGACATGCTCTTTTAAGACGCTGAGAGGTTTAAATAATGTAGAACTGATGATATTTGACTCGAACATTTCGGTGTTTTCACAGAGAAAACAAGTGTGGTTTTAATCAGCCGCGTATTGTTTCATTCACCTCGCTGTGGTAGAGCTGCTGCCTCAGTGGCCTGCTGATGAATAGCTCAAGTGATAAGTGCTTAAACAGATGTTAATTAAAGTAGCAACTCGCACACAAGCCACAGTGGGAGGACGCGGAATCGTCTGCTATGGCGCTTGTGTATTTGCATGCAGTCGCCTGCAGTATGTGCGATACAGCAGTGAAGGCGTTTCAGTGCCGACGTTTCTTCTTTTTTTCTTTTTTTTTTTACTAATTGGTGCTTCTATGCATTTTGTATCCGTTGATCCAGAGGTGCCACTGTTCATCAGCTTGTTTATTATATAAAGCTTGTTCATTAATGTGGACTCACAAGCCAATTCACTGGTAATGTGATCAGTGGTGCATTGTGAAAGTGACCAAGACGTGTTGCCAATTCAGGTGTCAAGGTCACCTGTTGGTCAGGAAGTCCCATAATGGGATGGTCACAGCTTAGATTACAGTGAATACAGATTTTCTCTGCCAACCCGTTCTCCCTCCCAACAAATATGGCAGCTTTGTCAGCGCCCATTGGCATCTGATACCAACACGCCGAGGCACCCTTTCAACTCCAATGTAAACCCATCCGCGTCATTACTAGACAGTCAGAGCAACTGTTGTTGAATTAAGAGTGAGCAAGTCTGCGTAGGGTGGGTGGGAGTTTAGACAAGTCAAAAAACACAAAACTTTCAGCAGGAGATTGTGTTTGTGCCGCGTGTGAAACCAAGTGAATGTTGACTTATTTTAACATACTTTTGTTGCTTAACTTTCGCACTTTAGTAACACCAGTTACGTAACAAACGTAGTTATTTAAAGACAAACCACAATCTTTTCCTAAACCTAACCAAGTAGTTTTGTTGCGTAAGTAAACCTAAACGCTAAGTAAACCTATGTAGGAAGTTTATTTTGAAAAGACACTATGCATGTAACGAGTGGAAACTGACACGCCGTCCCTTACACGTCCAAAACTGACGCTAGAGGGGTAGCTAGAGCGTCATAGTTTGAAGTGTATCACTGAACAAGCTGCCGTATTTGACGAGTTGTGATCGAACCTCTACACATGCTACACAGGCAGAGCCAACACATTCTCACTCCCATTTCAAATGGCAAAAGTTTGTGTCAACCTCAATTCATTTCAATTGAATGGCCATGATTAAATAGATAGATAGATAGATAGATAGATAGATAGAGAGTTGATTCACTCTTGGGGACAAAGTAAAGTTTTTGGATTAGAGTTCAATTTTGGTGAACTTTGATAGCAGATTCATGCCGTTGACTAATAACAAACAGCACTGCCAAGACGGTGGAAGCTAACCCCCCACTTGTATTTAACCTCGTTCATAAAAGAGGAATGGTTTGCAGGCAGTCATGAAACATCCATATGTGCGTCCGACCCATTCTCATGAATGTGATGTTTCAGGAACGCCTGGAGGGAATTTCTTCAAATGTGGCACAAATGTCCACTTGGACTCAAGGGTGAACTAATTAGATTTTTGTGGTTAAAGATCAAGGTCACTGTGACCTCTCAAAACACATTTTTGGACAAAACTCAATAATTCATATGCTAATAATTCTAGATTTCCATCATTTAATCCAATAAATGACTCGTTACTGAATGAAATGATGCACAATCCTGAGAACAAAATGCCAGTAGCAGCAAATGGCTCAGTACAGACTCAACACAAAATAAACTAAAGTGACTATAGCACTAGGGTGTTCCCGGCTGGTTCGCTTGTTAGCTGTTAGCTCACCAGGCACAGTAATTCACCGTCTATCCCTGCGAGTTGTCACCAAGCTTCAAGGAAGAGACTGGACCAGCACCTGCTCCCTCAGTGTGAGACATTCTGTATAAGCGTGTGAGCAAAATGCTGAAAATGTAAAGCGCAAAAATCGAAAGTTTATCCACCTCCCAAGAGGCAGTTTTTCATATGTATGAGGTTATATAGAACTCTATATTTTCTCTGCATAATTTGACTTTCTGGTTCTTTTGCCAGGTTCTAGCTCCGGTGCTTCCTACTCAGATTGTCATACTAGAATACATTTCCTTCAGGGAATGCACATATTTGATTTGACACCTTATCCGTCAGACTTTTTTTTGATGCTTTCCTCACTTGCGCATAGATTTCTCCTCGGGTGAATCGGTAGCGAACATGGTGTCAGGTCATCCACCATCATCACGTACACTTGAGCTCTTTTGTTTTTTTTTCCCCCCTCTCACCGTGTTACGCCGTTGCAGCACAGCCACTTGTTAATGAGAGAGATAAGCGGCGTGCGGCCAAAATGGGTTTGGAAAAGCAAAGAGTGACGAGATGATTCACTTTTGGAATGCAAATAGATAATAGGTCAATTCCTCCTGTTTGCCGAGTGCCCTTGACTGATAAGAGAGAACGGGAGATGGATTTAGTGGAGAATTGAATGTCCCCAATGTTTGTGCCATAGTTCATCTTAAGGGCAATTATGAACAATCGTGCCGTGATGTTAGGGTCTGGAGTGGAGATTAGAGGCGAGATTGCCAGGCAGCAACCACGGCGATTCATCATGATTGTTGTCATGATTTAAATGTTCTTCGCCGAAATGGCTCATAACAGGAGAGAAGGGGGGGTGCTTTAATGCAGCAATAAATATTCAGTGTTTGGAGCAACGGTCAAACTAAATGTCATGACAATCCTCCATCTCGCTAATGGTCTGTGTAGACATCAGGTGTGTGTGTGTGTGTGTGAGAGAGAGTGAACACACCTCAAGAGGAGTTTCCAAACAGTGTGTAAAACCGCCTCATTTAGGAAAAGGTCAGCATTTTTTTCAGTCAGGTGTCCCCCTTTGTTGTATTGTAATTGTGTCTCTGAGCTATGGGAGTTGGCACAGGATATGCATATAGATCCCATTAAACTCTCCTCAGCTTTTTCTGTATCAACCTGAGTGGTCATATTTCCATAAATGAAGCAGCTCGCCAAGAATTTTAAAGCTTTCTTTCCTCTCGCATTGTATTCTGGTGAAGTTTCATAAGGAGGTAAATAAGCTAAATGCATTTAGAATACTTAATGTCAGAATCTGTTTTTTCAAATTTGCAAGTGCATTTTGTAAGCTGAGCTGAGAAAAGAGTGAGCAAGGTGAGATGAATCATGCTTCAGACTGTCAGGGGAGTGTCAGCCTGTATCTGTGTCCGTGGATCGGCGTGTAAGTTAATGTCTTTGTATTCGTGTCTTCGTTTGCGCGTGTTTATCTGCGCCTCGCCTCAGTCCGTTCGAGCTGTGTTTTCTGGCCTTTATCGACCCGCCGTAATTAGGAGCCCAGAGCTGTGGAGCAGGAAGGCGATCAGGAGCCACCGTGTTCCGCCGAGCCTCTAATTGAAACGTTGAGCGTCGCCAGGTTCACCGTCGGGCCCCCTCGGGTCCCGCTGTCGTCTCGCCGCCACCTCCACGTCGGTGACAAACATTCAGAAGAGCGAGTGCTACTCACGAACGATAAGCAGGTAATTGCCTGCGGGCTCGGATGCGAATTAGGAGAAGCCGGTGCTCCGGCTTCATTGGACATGCTGCTCGGGGTTGTTTGTGCCAGTGTCAGGGGGAAGTGTGACAGCTCGAAGAGATACGCAGAGCTGAGGTGGTGAGCTTGGAATGTCTTTAACTTTGTCTTATTTAAAGTCCCAAATAAAATGAAAAATAAATTTTCTCAGTTTTAATCCTGTGTCCCTGTGTTAAAGCTTCAGTAGGCAGAGAGTTTTTGGCATCATTTGGCAAAAATTCCACAATAACCTTTCAGCATATTGTAATTCAAGTGTTCTGAGATACTTCTGCTCCTCCTCATGGCTCTGTTTTCAGGCTTTAAAAAAATCTAGCCAATGGCGGAAGACTTTGACCAATCACAGGTTGTTACAGAGAGAGAGTGTTCCTATTGGCTGTGCTCCGGCTGCTGGGCGGTGCTTGGTATTTCCTCAACTGATCTCAACATGGCTGCCGGGTCACAAACTTTCTCATTTTACAGCTAAATCGTGCACTACAAGATGTTTCTGAAAACATTTGAGGAGAGAAATAGCCATTACAGTAACAGAATATTGATTCATATTTGATCAGCGCTGCCTAGTTTGACCATTTGATCGGAGTTCGTGAGTGATTGACAGATGTTCAGAGACGGCAAGGCTCCAGCTCGGCTCTGATTGGTTGTTTTCCTCCGGTCTGTGAAATCTTGCAGATGCCATTAGGAGCACTGGAGGACACAGAGGCACATGATTTTTTTTTTTCAGATTACACGTCTTAAGCACTACTGTCAGGATATAGTGACCGTTTTATAAAATTACTTTATTTTATCATATTTTCTCCATTTCTACCCACTGCAGCTTTAATTGTTCATTTACCCCTTGTTTAATGCCAAATATATGTAAAAAAAAACAGCATCAGAGTATTTTTACATCAAAATCTGACTTCTTCCTGTAAATTGTTTCAAATGTTTGATGACTCATCCTGCACTCAGGGGCGTTTGCATAAATTCATCCACTCAAATAAGACTTTGGGCGATTAGCTAGCCAATTGTTTGTGGATTGAATCAATATACGTTCTTTGATCAAAGTAACTAACAGAGCAATATGGAGAGAGACAGGGTGAGATGTGATTTTGGATATCAGTGGGCAAAAATGCTGTTTTCATTTCCAATACATTGTGGCTGAGGTCTAATTCATTAAAGGGAAACTTTACCGATTTTCATCCGACTCTGTGTCACTGCAGCGCGGCAGTACATGCAGAGGATGACGACGCAAAACGACCGGTGGAGTTTTGGCGGCGGGTGAGCCGGGGAATCCAGGTGCCTTTCATCTGCATGTACTACACGTGCTGCAGTAATGTTACCACACAGCTGGTTGAGAATCGTCAGTTTCCCTTTCATGTCTCCCTCGTCCTCTGCCTGATCTAACAACAGGTGAGGGAGGTGTGTGTGTCGAGCCAACAGTCTGTAGCTCCGTATCGAGCTAAGCACGCCAACTTTTCAGCGGCCCAATCAAATGCGAAAGATTTGATTTAAATCCCTCTCGTACATGTACACCAAATATTCTGTTTCACTGTGAGATACGTCACAGTACAGCAGTTGGAGATGCTCTAACTTCTGTTTCATGGGGACTTTAAGCTCCGGTTTGTCGGTTTGTTAAAATCCTCATCTTGCAGTGTTGTGTCTTTTCCTTGAAAATGAACAACAATTTCCTCCCCGCTTCCTTTCGTGACTCGATGAGGCAGCACATCGAGAGCCACTCAGTAGCCTGCAGGAGGCTAAAGGCTGTGCCCAAATCTTGGCATCTGGCTGCTCCGCCTGGCACAAGCCTAGAGGAATGAGCTTGCTTTTCAAAAGCCTGGCCCCAGTCTTACAACCAGTGTTCCTGCTGACATTTATCGCCTCGAACCTTTAGTGTTATTGTTATGGCTGCAATAATTCTCGCCGGCGTGGGGTACTGATGGCGCTCCAAATTGACCAACTCGAGGATTTTAATGTGACAGCTCATCACATTATGGTGATGGGAGCGTGAAAGTAGGCGGCCCGCTGCAATATCATCTCCCTCTACTTGAGAAGCACGCGTCCCTGTCATCTGTCTGACAGTCATGTTGTCAGACTGCCTATCTGCTGGCATGCATCCCACTCCTGCTTCCTCCGGCTATAAAAAAAAAATAAGTCTGGGCGGAAGGGAATTGGTCAGAGGCGACAATGTCAACCCCCTGCTGATTTTCCACGCTCAAAATATTGGCAGCCATTACATGCCTCCTCAGTGGTGTTTAGTGCCCATGCCTGAAATACTGGCTTTCATCATGACATTTGCTGGGCACACTCCAAATGCCCAGCGGCAGCCTAGTTTCTATGGAGATGCTGTGGCTCAGCATGCAGCTCTGTGCAACGAAAAACACAGATTAAAACAGACAAAATGAGTGAGGGGAAAGTCATATTAATTCATTAATTTTGTCACCATCTTGTTTGTGCTTTTCCTGTGTTGACTAGCGACTGAAATTGAATCAAATGCTCGGCTAATGTGAGAGCATGCAGCCCCTAATATCAGAGCGTTCCGGCGAATGAGCGTCCGACTTTGTTCGAACATCAAATGCCACAGGAGGCTTGATTGGGGCTTTTGATTTGGTTATTGTTCCGCTGAAACGCGGTGCATCGGCACTCTGCTGGAATTTGGCATTCCACGCAGGATGTTAATTAACTAGAGAAAGTCAGTCCCACGCACATTTTTAAAGTGTTTCATTATCTATTCATCCTCTGGAAAGGCTGCCATTCTCAGCCTGATAGAATAAAGCATGTTGACAAAAATAGGGACTTATTTCATAGAGTTTGCTTGTTTGATAATGAAAAATATTACAAAACAGCCCACTTAAAAAATCACCCTTACAAAATATATCATGAATTTGCATATTACGAACAAGCAGAGATACTAGAAGATTCTAAGTGCCGGTTACACAGCATGATTGAATCGTCCTCCTTTACCATTTTGGATATTAGAAGTCCACATAGTCCCTGGGTTTATTATCTCATTCCAGTGATCCTCAGGGTGCTGTCAATTGCCACTGAATTATACGCTCTACCTCTGCTTATATCAGTGAAATACAGGTTCTACCCCACTCAGCCGTTTGCTATCTTTTCAAAGAAGAAGAAGAACAAAAACAACTACACTCCTGGGTGTAACCTCAGAAGGCTCTTCAGTGACTTCTTATCACACATTTCTTATCAGTTGTCACTGACCCTTGGGTTTCTAAGATACGAAAAAACGAACAGCGACTATTACAGCTGAGTGAGTAGAGAACATTTGCTTCTTAAAGTTATTGGCCTCTCAGACCTCAGGGTGCACATTCAAATACCTTTTACATTTTATATCCATTTTAAAGATTGTATTCGTCCGTGTATAATGTTGAAATTTTGACTCAACTTAAATTTGAAAAAAGAATCTAATCTAAATCTAAATCTTAAATGGTATATGACATAAAAAACTCACTGTTTCAGTGCTTCTGCACTTACATTTGGGTATCTGGCAGCCCAGTCTCACGGCAAAGCGTGTAACAGACCCGCCTGTCCACCGGAAGAAAGCATGTCAGTGTCACGATTTGCCTCGCCGAGACGTGACTATTGCCCGCCATAAAGGTGGAGTGTTTTGATGTGACGGAAGTCAAACTTCAGAGCTAGTTATGGATATAAATTGAGAAAGACCACTTATGCTGGGCAGGTGGGAAGGTGCAACAAACAAAGGACTTTCAAGCAGGAGAACCGTGTTCAAGACAAATGTTTTGTTTCGCAAGTTACATTAGTGCATTTGTCATCGTGCTTTGCAGTGATGGATATCATGTGACGTTTGTCACGTGTTTTCCGTACCGATGTTACGTTGTCTCTGGAGTGGTTAGCACTGTCGCCTCACAGCAAGAGGGTTGCAGGTTTGAATGCGGCTTCGGGCCCTTCTGTGTGGAGTTTGCATGTTCTCTCCGTGTTAGCGTGGGTTTTCTCCGGGTTCTCCTGCTTCCTACCACAGTCCAAAGACATGCAGCTTCATTTTTGTCTCTAAATTGCCCATAGGTGTGAATGTGAGCGTGAGTGGTTGTCTGTCTCTATGTGTTAGCCCTGTGATAGTCTAGCGACCTGTCCAGGGTGTACCCCGCCTTCGCCCAATGTCAGCTGGGATCGGCTCCAGCCCCCCCGCAACTCCAAATGGGATAAGCGGATAAAATGGATGGATGGATGATACGTTGTTTCCGTACTTGTTTTACTAAGTTTCCGTACTTATTTTAAACCCAACAATGATGTTTTCCCTTAACCTAACTAAGTGGTTTTCTTGCCTGAACCTAAGTGAGTGGCTTTGTTGCCCACTGCTGGTACTGCATAATCAATACAGGCGTGTGATATTCATGTCTATGTGCGGCAAAACGTGACACTGACACGCTATCCTCTGGTGGACAGGTGGGTCTGTTAAACACTTTGGCGTGATATCGGGTTGTATCTGGAGTGCCTACCAACCCACAAACTGTGAAATGAGACAACCCGCTCAGTGTTTTGTGAGCTGCCAACATCAGAAAACATGTGATTTAACAACCCATTAGACCTAATTTCATCGCTGGTCTCGTGCCTTGTATTGTGGTTTTGTGGTGCTGAATGGGCAGCTCCTATAAAGTGTTGCTAATGGTTTTCTGTCTCTGTGGCTGTTTGACTCTGTCTCTCTTTGACCTCATCTCTGTCTTTCACCCTACGTGTGAACACGCCGTCTCTCTCTGTCGCTCAATCACTCGGGCTGACTGGCACACTCCTCGTCCTTGGTGGTTTAATTACACATTGCTTGACTGAATCTGTAACTTTACTGTGGGGTGCACTGGCGTATGTTCAGTCATGTTGTCGTTGGCGTTGGTGTTGTTGTTGCTGTTGCCGTTGGCATCTCTTGCTTCTTGGTTTTTGTTGTTCATGGTCTACAGGCTTGAAACTTTATTTAAAGTTTATTTTATTTTATGTTTTTATTTGTATGAACTCAGGGCTAAGGCTTACCGTTCTCCATGGGAATATCTGTCCGTGTACTCTATTTGAAGTAGTCAAGAGAGTCTGCAATCTTACAGTCTGTGGGGTTCTTCTTCTTCAGTTTTTATGTTGTGGAGGTAACATAAGAACATGTATTCTTACGTCGTGGTAGGATTTAAATTGAGGGACACACTCTTGAAAGAGAGAACAGTTGGCTTCAATAAGTGACCAGCATCTTAGAGCTTCTCTGAGGTGTTTTGTTTTCCCAATAGGGAACAAAAACCATGTTGAAAATCAATTTAATCACACTTAGAAAGTGTATGCCGATGTCTGGTTTGCGGGCAACAGAATGCATTAGAGAGCATTAGTGCATCAAGACCATTGAGCAGGAGCTTTCTCCGTGTGTTCACACTGACTGGATGCACAAAGAGGCGATGTCAAAGATTGTCAATGCAGCTTTAAAACACATATTTCTAACCCATAGTTTGTTGTGGTGCTGCCTTTTGAATGAGCGTAATGTGTTTTAAGTGGGAAAAGAGCTAGCTAGTGACAAGTGTGTGAAAGTACCTCCGTAGCTGTGCTGTAAAGAACGCAGCGAGCAACAGTGATGGCATAACAACAAACAACCGAGTGTGAGTCATAACTGTTTATACCCAGACTTAATGATTACGTGCCAGAGGGAACATTGAGCTTTCACAACAGGAAGACAGGGACAACTTGACCCGTCCTGTTCATCAGCCTTCTTCCCCTTGGCTCGTTAGCATGGCTTCAATGCTGTCTTTGACGATCAGGTCCCAAGTTTGATTTGAACACGATAGTCACGCTTTCATTAATATTTTTAAAATACAGTGTGTATGCCCTCGTTCTTCATGTTTTAATGCACAGAGATTAATAATACAATTGATGATTAGAATTAGGATAATTTAAAGATGTTAAATTTGATATTCAGAGCATTAATATAGCAGCAAACAGCTATTTGCTATAAAGATACAGAGGAGTAATGTCTACCTGAGCAGAGAATGAAGTCACTTTCCATCTGTGTGTGTTGTGATCCGAGCTTCTCCTTGCTTTGTTGACATCGCTGGGCCAGCCGTGCGCGCATTTTAGTGCATGTCGGTGGATGTGAGCGTGCCCCACTGGCTAGCTCACGGTCGGCACTCTGCGCTGCTCTCATACGGCGGTTACAGCTGATAAGGTTGTCCTGACCCACAGCGTCGCCTCGTAGCACCTCTGGTTCCCCCTCAGGTGAAAACTGTTAGCTCTGTCAGCACTGTTGCCGTGTTTGCAGTGTTGGTACTGTTAGCCACATTAGCTGTGAGACACCGGCTCAGCTGCTGCCATGTTGAGAGCCGTGTGGAGGCAATAGATGTTCTCTGAATATCGTATTGAGCACCTTTTAAAGGATTGCAGGCATCTTCTAAGCCTTATCGATGTTTCCTCTATGAACTGAAATGCCCTTCCGCCTTACATTTGAAAGTATAATTTTCATTCCCTTTTCACATCTAGATAAAGAATACATTTTGATTGATTTGATGCAAAATACATAAGACATTATAATTTCAACATTTGACTTTGTAATTATGCTCTCATTTAGTAGTAACTTTGTATCGGTACAAACTTTTCAAACGTTTCATTTAAAAGTATAATTTTACAGACACCATGTCATACATCTTACTTTGACATTTTTTTTCCTTTGGCACAACCCGACAGTATAAATAAGGAATAGTTATGTTGAAAGAAACCGTTTTCTTTGGCTCTTGTTTTAATTATTGACTTCCTGCTGACTTACAGTCCTCTCAGACGAGACAGTGGGGTCAGTGTGCTTCAGGCAAAACCACCCAAAAGCTCAACCCCAGCCTGAGAAAGTTTCCTGGTGAACCTTTCAAGCTCACTGTTGACTCTGATCACACCTGGGATGAACCCACGAGAGAACCTGCGCTACATTTTAATGGGGCTCCACTTATTTCAGCAGTAGAAGCAATCCTTTGTATTCACAGCTGTTGAGAACAAGGCATTTTGTTGTAGGTGTTGAAACTGCTGGTTTTATGACACTGTACCCAGTATTTTCTTAAAAAGCATTACAGAGATTTTTCAGATACTTGCTACGTGTATAAACACTTCATTCTACGACAGTTTGTGGATGATTTTTTACCACTTCTCTGAAATGAAGCAATGCAATGACATCAATATATTTTACAACCTTATCAAGCTTTCCAGCTCACGTTCACCCACGAACGTACCGAGCTATTCCTGTGTTCTCATTTGATGATAAGCCCCTGCAGTGCAGAGAGTCAGACTCTCTCTGTCCACCCCACATATCAGAACAGGGTCACTGCTTTACAGCCTGTGGATTCTTATTGGACAATAATAGTGTCTGAGATACCCAGCAGGTGCCTGAATAAACCCTCTAATAGAGCAATTATTCTCAAACAAAAGGTCACCTCAGGCGTGACGACAGGCCCGGAAATCAATAAAGCTCCCAATTACGACCGAAGCACGGGGCCTATATTTGGTCTCTGGTCGCCAGCCTTCCAGGAGAAGATCAGATTTCAAGGCAACCTCATTCCCTCAGTGCGTCTTTGGGATTAAATTACCAAATTTTATTTCAGTAGTCTTTGCTTCACCCCCTTTAAAAATGCATAAATGATTCGGGTCCGTCTGATGTGGTCCCCCTTGATAGCAGACGCCCAGGGAGTCATGTGGCCTTCCTTTTCTTAGCTCACATAAAAGATTACAATTCCCTCTCTTCAGTGGGAATATTTAAACCTTCATTTAGCCAGGAAACCTCACTGAGATCAAGATCTCTTTTTCAAGAGAGACCTGAGAACAAATTACGTATTCACAAGATCACAACATGAAGATCCATTCACTCAAAACTAGGGATGTCCTGATACCAGAAATGTAGTAGTCGATACTAATTCCATGATTCTTGATACCATTTTGATACCACAGTAAAAAACAAAAGTAAATCAATAAATCCCTTATACTTCAACAATTACTCCTTTATTACCGTTTGCATACTGGTTTTTGTTAGGTAACAGGTCATAATTCCCTCTCTATTATCTATTTCATATTGCTGTGAAAACATCTTCAAACAAATGTATTTATTCAAGTTTCTCCCCTTCACCCAATACTCATTTTCACGGAATAGAGCCTGAACGCATCATAATGTGGCATTATATGGCACCTCTCTTGTTGAAATCGGCAGGACGAGAGCTAGTTAACGTTAGCTGTTAGCAGCTGGTAAGCAGCGCAGTCCTGTAAGGAGCTAACAGCTAACGTTAACTAGCTCTCGTCCTGCAGATTTCAACATGGATTTGTTGTTCACAATTTACTATTATCCCCTGGAAGCGTCGATAGCGAGTTTACTGCGTCCCAAATACATTTTCTATCATCCCCGGGACGACGGGACGCTTTTAGTCTCGAGCCCTGATGATAAACGAGTACCGTCATGTTTTCACAATTTTGAAATCTACTTGGTACAGAAGTAGACATCAGTTGGTACATCAGTTCTTGCCACATCTCTACTCAAAACGACCATCACTACCATATTATTAGAAATATAAGCTAGTGAAGCTCAGAGGAACGAGTGTCTCTCTGTGTTGCTTGTCATTCCAGTACTAAGGTGCATAGTACCGTCAACCTAACCTGTGATCTGGTATCACGGTTATTAGCTCTGAACTCAACTAAGGATGTTAAATATGAAGCATGGGCATACAAGATATCTCCATAATCCAATGTAGACAGTATGCTGGATTGAATAATGTTTTTTTTCTGTTTTCAAAGGAGAAACAGTTTGGTATAAGAAACCAATTTAGAGTTTGAGCATGCTGTTCGATATTAGTTTTGTAGGACAATCTGCTGTCTAACTAAATTTCTGGTATCATTATAGTATTTGTAACGCTGCACTGTGTGAGTAGTGAAAGGTGTGACTAAATCTTGAAACAGTTTTGAATCGAGCAGCGCCTGAAACATTGTTGTTGTTGCCAGAAAACGATCCTTCAGTTCACACTTAAATCGATGTTGAAAGTGAATGATGGGCTCTTTGATGGCACCGCCTGCGTTGGAGAATGTTTTCCAAAACTGAAAATTGCACGCTCTGAAACCTAAAACAACATCGACTGTGTGCCTGGAATTAAATTTGCACTCTGGAGGGACATTTTCTCGCTGCCATTTTGAGGAGAATGACGACGCAACGGTCTCTCACTTTATTACCTGTAATTTCACCGCGAGCGCTGTATGAATGCAGACGGCGTCTGGATGGTGAAACAAGGCGTGTTGTCTTCACGGTGCCTAGGTGGACGGGGAAGATGCATCTCCTCGGCTGCCTGAACACATCACAAAGTGTGTGATTGTGAGCGGCTGGATGTAATGGTCTTTCCCGCCCATTGCAGAGGCAACATTGATTTTGAGAGAATGGTTGGTGGGCTGACTGGTTGAACAAGCTATTAGATTTTAGTGCAAGCCGTTTCATTCAAGGTCACGATCAAACTAAATTTGTACTGGACTAAATCAGAAGAAGTGCTGCACTTAGTCCAAAGATATGATCAGATGGCTACAAAACCATTACATTGGCCACCAGCGTTCCATCTTGGTTCTTACTCCAGAGCAGGTTTTTTTCTGCATTTTGATGTTGCATAACCTGCAGACCTTAGAACTTATTAAACAACAGTAATGCATTATTTAGTTTAAGGCACCTTTCTGTATCAACACCCACCCTCCAATGTTCAGTGTACCTCGTCATTTCTTACTGTTTCAAAATCCAGCCGACAGCTATCTCTAAGAGGCATAATCCATCTTTAAGGGATGGATGGTTTCTTTTGTGTGTAGAGAAACAGTTATACCTTGTTCCTCTCAGGCAGTAAGTTTGACAACTGGTTGACAACTTTCCAATAAGTAGGAAGCTAGTCTCTGTGCTCGAAGGAACAGTTGGCTGGATTTAAAAGTTCATGTTCTATCATTTCACTCATAATAATGTATGTTATTCTCTGACGGCGCTGCTGCAGCGGTGCTTAAAGGTGTCAAACACTTCATTCCTTTTATAACCGCCTGTAAAAAAACGTCACAGTGGTTGACAGCAGGAAATATGTTTTACAACTCTTTGGTTCAAAGAAAAGAAATAAAAAGTGAGAATATTGTGAAAAAACATAAATATCGATCTGATTTGATTGCCACATTTTTAAAAGCTAACTTTGAATAAAGATCTAAGGTTTTTTATGCCTCCACGCCGGAGATAGCTGTGGCCAGAGGCATTATGTTTCCAGGTTGTCCGTCCATCCGTCCGTCCGTTCCATTCTCATGAACGTGATATCTCAGGAACACCTTGAGTGAATTTCTGGCGAAGCTTGGCACCAACGTCCATTTGGACTCAAGGATGAACTGATTAGATTTTGGTGGTCAAAGGTCAATGTCACTGTGACCTCACAAAACATGGTTTTGGCCATAACTTGAGAATTCATATGATAATTTTGGACAGACATGGATGTAAACTGGCGTACAACCACGAGGAGATAATTATAGTTTTACATTAACTATGCTTTAGGACTCAATATTAAGTACTAGAACTGCTGTAGATGTCAACCAAACTTGGATGAATTCACATCCTTGTGAGTGATGTGATGAGTGACAATAACTTACATTTAGAAATGTTTTTAATCCTTTTACCTGAATGTGAAGCAATTAGGGACGAACGAAAATATAATTAAGCCACAACATGAAGTTTTTATTTAAAATGTATTTAGTCGACAACATACCTTTTATTTAATTACAACTTCTCCGCTCTAAGTTTGAACATTGCTACTGTACCAGAGTTTGGCATAATTGGATGACAAATTGACGAAGCAGAATCGATACCTTCACCCTCCAGTAATTGGCATACACTATTGACTCCAGTGCGAGAACATTCTGCATGAACAAAACCGTGTTAGCCATTTTTTTCCCCCCGTGCATATTGACATCAGCGCTCACATGGGTGCGTACAGTCCCCGCTTGCTTCAGTGTAATTGAACGGCCAGCGCGAAACTCCATCTCAGACTCTCAAACTGTAACTGTTCCTCTCTACACTCCTAACAACTTGAAATCATGACCTTGCTCACAATTATCCTCTCACCCTCTGCTACTCTTTATTGTAGTAAAGGAGGAGAGTCATACAACCCAACACAATGACTAGTAACTCTTAATGCTTGATTTATACTCCTGTGGCTGTCACCAGGCATACATAGTTCTTCAACGGATTGCTCTTAGCATGTGATTTCACTGTGATTTGGACCCGCTGTTTTCTAATCCTTTGTCAGGTGGTCTTGTAATTATTTAATAGGCGTGATTCAATAGTTCCATATAAGTCTGGCCCAACACAACTACATGGCTGGGAAAAAAAAGGAATAGTTGGATGATGATGAAGAGGAGCTCTTGTGCCTAGAATTAATAAGGTTGTTGTAACGGATGCAAGATACTTGTCCGGAAATCTCACCTCCCGGCTCTGATGTCCAGTCAAACATCTGTGGCGTCCACAGTGCCTGGTGTTAGTCACATATTTCAGAGAGAGCAAGAAAGTCTGCTTAGGGAGGAGGTTGGGCTGGATGGTTGGGTCAAACAAACACAGGACTTTCACCCAGGAGACCACTGTTTGTGTCCCGTGTGAAACCAAGTCAACTTATTTGACCTTACTTTTGTTATGTATATTGCGTACATTGCGTTAGTTAAGCACTTGTACTAGTACAAGCATACTTATTTTACGTAAAAAATATACTTATTATAACCCAAACTATGACCTTTTCCTAAACCTAACCAAGTAAACCTAAAAACTAGGTAAACCTAAGTTGGACATTTATTTTGAAAAGACACTGTATGCATGTAACAAGCGGAAACTGACCCGCCGTCTCTGACACGTCCACACGACTGCAAGAGGTTACTTGCCAGAAAAAGTGCATAGTACCTACCTACCAGCACTTCTAAAGCTCACTTATTAACACCTTGTATCTTTTTCTGTTCACAAACAGAAATCTAAAAATGAAAGATTGTGATTAAAGGGGGACGCCGTAACTATTCTGTGACCTTGGCAACGGCTGGTTATAGTTACTTCCTAGAGTCTTGTTGTTGCAGCGAGGTTGTCTGATTCCTGCTGTTGTAGCTGAAGACATTCTCTACAGAAGTGCTGGGTGGATGGATGAACTGCTCGTCAAAGGGTAGTCAAGTCCCCCTAAAAAGGTTGCTTCCAGTGTTAATGCTAAGCTAGGCTAATCGCCTCCCGGATCAAGCATTGTATGTAAGGAGTGTGCTATCATTTCCCAAAAATAGTTCTTGAACTATTTATGTAAGCGTTTAGAGAAATCATCTGGTGAGAAGAGTTTCAGAGCCTCTTACACTGTGAGCGTACATTTAATAATAATGACTGACACATTATCTTCATTATAAAGCGATTGACCACCACTTCATCTCCCTGTTCAGATTTAATGCACCCGCGGAGGCTAATGCACACATTTCTCCTCTCTCCGACACACTCGTAGGAGACACACCATCGACCTTTCTTTCCACTGTAGCTTGACAGGAGAGCAAACTGCTCCCCGCTTGTCAGAGAAGAGAGCACTTTCTCTGGGCTATTTTCAGGTGGACGCAGCAGCAGCAAGGTGGAGGGAGGAGGGAGAGGAAGAAAGGAGGGCAGAGAATTTTCCTTTATGGAAAAATCAATTCTCCTTTGGTACATTTTCCACCTGATTCCTCCTGATATTAAATTTATAAAACGCTGCATCACAACTATAAAACATTTTGTCGTGGGGGTTTATTACTTTATTCATGCTTTAGCGTTAGATTGTGTGACCTCAGTTTTGCAATACATGTTGTCTCGTGGCTAATTATACGTCTTCAAATGTCCATGAGGTGGAGAGCAAAATCAGTTAAGCTGAACTTGAAGTACATGTTTATGCGTGGACGTGCCACCGTCATCCGTCTGCATCTGGTCAGCTCTGCTGCTTCGCTGACAATCCTCGAGCCTCGGCTTCAGGGCTCATTAGCCGCGGCCCACTAAGCGTGTCCGTCAGAGCCGAACGCCTCCTCCGTCCGTCGATTGCCGCGACAGCTTTTGGTGCACCTGAGAATTCGTTCAGGATCACCGGCCGGTTCATTGGTGGCTGTTGTTTGGGGAATTATCTGTATTTCAGCGCGTACCTCCTTGCCAGTAATTGTCTGCTCGGCAACTGAAGTGCCGAGCTCGAATTGAAATGTCAAGCTTTGTATTCGGGAAGACAATGTGAAGAGACTGTACGGAGGAGCGTTAAGCTGTATTGATGGGAGTGGTTGAGCTATTGAGACTGTGTGATTATTATGACTGCGTGTAATTATCATCAGTAGCATGATAGACTGGAGGATGGTGAGCGTGCAACAAGCAAAAGAAATGGTTTCTGACTGTCTGTACCCAGAGACATCTGTCTCTTCAGTGTGCTACTTTCAACACATTTTGTATTGTAAATCAGATTTTTTTTTTTTGCCTCCATTAGATGCCTCCTTTACATTCACAATTTTCTGAATGAGGTCAGCTTTTCAACATTTTTTGAATTGATAATAATACATAACAAAAAAAATCCATAAGGACCCACTGTACTGTAACTAGCAGCCAAGGTAACATTTTCTTCTCAGCCACAAAAACTCCAACCTTGTCTTCTTTCACAGAGAGTCCCACTAGCATTGTACTCTCAAAACCTGGCCATTAGTTTGACATATGTTAGTCCTGTGAAAGAAAATTCTGACAAAGCAGAATTTGTAAAGTTATTTCAACTGACATATTACATAAATTACAAATTGCAAACTTCCATAAGACTTGATTTTGTCTCTCAACCATAGTCCCCCACTGAACACCAAATCGTGTTAATTTAGCTAGTGGTTTCCTACTGTACAGTATATTTGTAGAGATACTTGTCTTTACTCTATTTTTTTACTTTTATTTAACCACATAAGATATACGCTGATAGTGGTACTCGTGCTCTTTGCCAGGCTGTGATACACATTTAAACAGCTGCACATATTTCCCATCTGGGAGCTGCCCAGTCCAGGTCTACAGTTGAGGCTGTACTGCACTGAGCAGTCAGCGAGAGCTATCAGGGGTTAAGAGCCTTTCCTTTCACTTTCTTTGCTGTAGTTTTGAAGGTGAAAAGGTCATTTTTATTTTTATTTTATTGCTGCAATCACAAAACTGTTGTGACTTTACAGATACAATACTAAAGAAAACAAGGTGATGTACAGAACTTGGTATGATGCATAACAACAACAAAAATGATGAAATAATAGTCATAATAATTCTAATAATAACATATCGCAGTTACTGTGACTTAAATGAATGTAATTACCCAAAACACAACAACAACAACACATATTTTTTAGAAAAAATTAGGTCATTTAATTCCCTGTCTTCGCCCAGATTTTGAAGCCAGTCTGGGGATTTAAGGCAGCAAATTGTTAGTTATGATAAGGGATGTGACGATGAGGAAATTTTCCCACTGGGTCACAGGTTTCCACCCGGCGATGCTGCACAATGGCTGTGACCGCTCCGTCCTCCTAACGGTGATTACCTCATTAACGTTATGGTTCCCTTATAGCAATGGGTTTGAATCTGAAATATTGACAAATAGGTGCTTTTGCTTTTCGCTTTGACAACCAAATCCTCCGCCATCGTCTTGTCTGTCAACTCCCTCTCATCCCATGTGTGTGAAATCTGACTCCTGCTACTCTGAGCTGAGACTCCGGACGTAGCAGACACTTTCACTTTCAGTTTGTAGTGTCCATCGTCCGACTATATATTGATGACACGCCGCTGATACGCCAAAATGTGCTAAATGGGTTTTATTTCTATAAAAAAAAGCAAAATCGGTGTATGCCTGACTACCGTGGCAAGCTTAGTTATGATTAGACATCCAAAAGCACAACAAGATACTAAATGCTATTTTTATGCTAATCTTAAAGTGATTATTTGGCCAGACTTAATGCTGCCATCATGGCTAAAATGTATGATTTGTCATTAAATATAAATTTTGCCAACATATAGCTAATATACTAGCGTGCTACACACAAACACAACACACAACAAAGCGCAAACCTTTTGCAGCAGTTTTAAAACAGTTCGTTATTACGGTCAGATAACATTTTGCTCTATTTATCTTCATGAGGTGGTACACTCCCAACTGTGAGATGGAAAGGATGGTGCATGAGGATTAAGCTGTTTTTAGACATATTTTGGCAACAATAGGATGTTTGGAACATACTGAGCAGTGAACATATAGATGCACATAGGATTGGATTTTGCTGAAGGAGTAGTTTGAGAAGTTTCTCTGGATGTATTTTGTGAGTGAAAACTCATCATGACTGCCACCCTTTCTAACTGCTTTAAATCAGAACAGACTGCAGCCTACGTTCTCTCATGAAGAAGCAAACTTTGTACAGCGACCTTTCAAATCTACAGGGGGCGAGTGTTTCATACTCACAATGGGGATATCTTTTCATCATTTTGTGTAATGTTCCAGTAAGATCAAAGAAGGCTTATCAGGAAGGCAGCTTTTGAAGAGTTTTGTGTGTGGCAGGAAAAAAAAAGATGCGTTTGTAGATTTAAAGTTGCACTACTCAACTTTTTTGCCTCGTGGCAGCAGTAAGTGTATCTGTAGTCGTGCTCTACTCCTCCTCAGTTGGTCAAGTTCATGCCCCGAAAACTCGATGAGCTGTCTACCTTCAAACAGCATGTATCCTGAGACTGAGAGGAACCAGCATCTATAAAACCTCCACAGGCACTGAGGCAGCAAACAGATCCTGCTTTCGTTGCTGCCTTCCTCCCGCTGTCCGCCATTTTCACCTTGTTTTTTGGTTAATGCAATCAACCCGGGACATGTCTTAAAAACATCCTTAATGCCACTGAAAATAGATATACAGGCAAATAATTTTACCAAAACATACATGTTGTAGGTTTAAAAGCAGAAAG
This sequence comes from Adelosebastes latens, assembly GCA_916700685.1. NCBI lineage: Eukaryota > Metazoa > Chordata > Actinopteri > Perciformes > Sebastidae > Adelosebastes > Adelosebastes latens. The sequence continues at coordinate 24,750 of CAKAKR010068259.1, forward strand.
ATGATAAAACACAAAGTCTTTTGAATGGCAGCTCAATGATCCAACATTTTAAAGATGTAATCCTTAAAATTTGTATTAAATCAAACCCCATTTGTTATACTATTTACTAGTTCAGCAGTAGAGATCAATACATTTTCATTTTGTAATTATCTTTATATACAGTGGTTTCCACTGTTTATGGCTGAGTCTGCTCTTCCTGTGCTCAATTCCGATTATTCGCCTATTCACAGGAGACGATGCGGCATGTAATCCAGCGTCACTGTTCTTAATTTTCTATCTTTGATATGAACCTCACTGTTAACTGTTCACTCGCCATATCAGAGATGGATTAAGTTGCTGCTAATGCAAACCATTTCCTGTTGCTACTGCAACACACTAAAACCTGGCGGTTGGTTTTAATTGTGAAGCAGTCATAGGAAATGCAATGTATTAGTCAACATAGTTAACGCTGACCGCAGTCGTTCATCAAAAATGTGTCCTTTTTTTACCAGCAGATCAGTTTTAAGGGTTTAAAGGGTTAATGTTTTGGCAGGTAGTAATGAAAGATGAGGGAGCAGCCACAGTGAACTGTTAGAGGAAGAGCTGCAGGCAGCAGGCTGCACACCTCCAACCTCTCAGCAAGTTAACCAACTTTACAGAACGCTGCTGGAAAACTACCCCATGTGCAGCATAGATGAGTCGGTCCACCAACATTGCCAACAAAAAAAACGTTCTCCTTTGCCTGATATCTCGCTGTGCAGCTAGTTTTGTTTTTTTTCTGCTGAGGTTTTGAGACATCTGTTTCTGACATCTGCGGTAGTTCCAGTGAAAACACAGTGTGAGGTGTTTGGATTATTCAGAGTAACAGGGAAACAGTTTCTTAAAAGACATCACTGTTGAATTTTTACCTTTTTTTGAAGGACTGTGAATCGATTCAAATATTTTTGCTGCGCTTAATTGCATGATTGTCCACAGTTAATCACCATTAATCACAAATTAATCACACATTTTTTATCTGTTCAAAATGTACCTTAAAGGGAGATTTTTCAAGTATTACCCTCACAGGTACCGCAGAAAAAAATATGCTCAAATCATAACATGGCAAACTGCAGCCCAACAGGTAACAACAGCTGTCAGTGTGTCAGTGTGCTGACTTGACTATAACTTGCCCCAAACTGCATGTGATTATCATAAAGTGGGCATGTCTGTAAAGGGGAGACACGTGGGTACCCATAGAACCCATTTTCATTCACATATCTTG